>SNQJ01S0062610.1:41476-56315 GCA_010110895.2 Picea sitchensis
CCATGGGTTTTGTATCTGCATGTGCATTTTCCTTCATGTCCAAATAACTTCATCAATCTTGTGGTCCAAAACCCATGACTAGGGTTGACATCAATGACAACAACCAATCTTCCAACAATAGAAACAACAAGTAAGCAAGGAGACAATTGAACAACTAACCTATTAACAATTATTCAACAAGTAAGCTAATCAAAACTACTCAACAGGTAACTAATCAAAACTATTAAGCAAGTGAACTCTCTTCTTAAGATAAAATTCATAATTACTTCTAATATACAAGGGGAAATATTAACCTATTGAATTAAAAGCATCATGACAATATTCAAAGATTAATCAACAATTATTCTTAATCTACAATAACAAGAAACTTCAAATATAATGATGATGATTATGTCTTCGATGTCTTATGATATCACGATGGCATCTAACGATTAGTGATAGCTCAAGGGGAATAATTTCAATATTAACTTCTATAGTGAAATGAAAAGTATGAATCAAGCAATCTATCGAGAGCTTAGCCATCATAGAAGAAATATCAACTATCCCAAAAATCCATGTGATCTCTCAATTTATTCATTAATCATCAATGATAAGAAGACACTATTCTACTTAATTCAATTGCACTCTTATGATAATGTAAGCAATTTCACATAATAAAAAATGTGTAACTAAAACTTAACTCAAACTCAAACTTCTAATTAAAATTGCAATTTAAATCTAGAATGGAAATTTCATAAAGTAAACTATAGTATAATGGTGAGTATTCCCTCCTGTCACGCGGGTGACCCAGGTTCGATCCCCGACAACAACGCCAAAAATGTCGAGTAAAATATATGCTATCTATTTCGACATTAAATTGCCAACCTGAGGCTCGTAAGCTTCGAGGTGCCATCACTGTATGTGCGGGTCTAGAGCTCTAATATAACCTAGCCTAGCCTACTCTAATCTAATGAAAATAAACTCAAATAATGAAGAGATTTAAGAAATTCTAGAATTATGAACTCTATATGCCCTAAGTAACCTTAAACAACTTAGGGCTATGAACTATCTCTAAATAAGCAAACGACAAGAAATATATTTCAAATCTATCTATTCAATCTCTTTTTAAATAAGAAAACAACAAGTAAATTAAGAAACTAATCTATCTATCTCTGAATGAACAAGAAATTAAGCAATTACTCTATCAAAACTATCTCAACAAGTGAAATCTATTCTTAAAGAAACTCACAACTATTTCTATCCTACAAAGCATAAACATTAATTCAAACCCATAACTAACACTAATTAGAAACTCTAATTCAAAATATCATTGAAAATACTCCGTATCGAAATCTACAAACTCAAAACTAATTCAAGAAAATCTCTAAACTCATAATTGAAAATCTTAATTTGAATTCACTCTTCTAATTAAAAATTACAATTCAAATATGTAACTGAACTAATCCTATCATTAAAACTCAAATTTCAAAACTAGAATGCTTTTAGAAAACATAATCCTAAAATCTATTTATATCCTAGCATACTAAAACAAGATTAATAAACCAAATAGATCTATGAATTTATATTGATTACAGCTATCAAAACTTGAAACAATTAATCCATCACAGCTTACAAACAACCTTAAATTAAAAATCTATTTACACTAATACCATGTCTAAGTTAATGCTTTGTTTTAGTTTCCAAAACCAAAGTAACTAATTAAGACTTAGATACACTATCTAAATTTGTATCCTACGTGACGATTTATAGCTAAGAAAGAAGAGACACAACATGATAATTAACCAACTCCTACAAGCAATCTGCAATTAAAGAAAGACAAATTAGATAATCAAATTATAATTGACATATACAGTGATTGAAACTGAAAAATACATACAACACAGAAACAAGTATAATTTCTAACTAATAAATAAGATAAACACACGATATCTATTGATGTACAGTCACCCAGATCGCTAATGGGCTCCCTAGCAGATCATGACTACTCTCCAACAACAAAATGCAGTCTTAACTCAGCGCAATTATGTCATTAATGAAAAAAAACGAAATCTGGAACAAAAGTTGCAGAGAATGTCTGAATTATACAATGAAAATATTATTAACAATTTTGATTTTGGTCTTTCCACTACTGGTGGTATTTATAGGCGAATTACAGCTCGAGACGTTGACCACTGGAAGGGTCGACCTCCTCTAAAAATAACACATTCATTAAATGACTTGCTAATAGCTTTGGCTTCTAGAAACTGAATGAGCCACTCAGTGATTAGCATAACTTCCTAATATGACATGTCAAGAGCTTAGTAGCTAGAGGCCATGAGGGGACACAAAACCCAGGTCATTGATTTGTCCACCACATGCCGCCAATGTGCTAACCGCCAACTCCTCTGTGCTTCGAGTGCCAGATGGAGTGTGGGATGGAGTGTCAGATACCTAATTGCAAACCACGAACTACTCTCAATCCATTCATAACATCAGGAAATGACCTGTGGGACCTAATTGGGCATATTATACACAAAACCCATGTGCCATATTTTTCTGATTCAAATGCATCCTCCCAAAAATTAAGATTTAAGTTTGTTTCCTGTAATAGTGTCGGATGGAGGATCGGAACACAATTCTGACCTGTTGCAAGCAAACCAGAACGTTAGATATTTATAAACATTAAAATGAACTAAATTGATCTCAAAATCATCACAAAAACACCTATTATACATACTTGATGAAAATCCATGATAAATTGATATATAAATCTTTGAAACTCCTTCAAAATGGATAATATGAAGCATAACATATGTAATATCGGTGCAAAAAAGATTCAATCATCGCAATAAAATAGTCAAAATATGAGCCCAACACATAACATAAACCAAAAAATATAGTTTGATACCTAGGAGTTGAAGATCTTCTAAAAGGAGTTACTCTTATGAATCCTTCTTCTTCTTGAGGCCTTCTTGTTTCTAACTGTTGATTATTATGAAATCTTAATCTTGTAGGTGGAGGAGTGTCCTGTGATCTTCCTTGTAAAACTTCTTGTCTCCTCTGATTGTCTCTACATAGCTTCTTGGATGTGTTTCTTGATATTTTTCTTTGGAGATTGATTCCTTTTCTTTATGATTGTATCAAATTCCAGACTTGTCATGATTTTGTCTCTGACAATTACTAATGTTATACAAAACTTTAAAACTATTCTGTTTTCTTTTGAAGAAGATATCCTTTCTTGTTGTGACAATCTCTGCTTCCAAATTTTCCAATGGTCCCGTCTCTTCGTCTACTTGGTTCCTTGGGTGCTTCTTGGGTTATTTTTCTTCTTCTCTAACCGTTCCTTGAGTGCTTCTTCAGTTATTTTTTCTTCTTCAATTTGAATTTTTAACTTAGTGATCATCTTCTCTAGTTCTTCATAGTTGGAATTTTGTGTTTCCTCTTTACTTTTTAGTTCCGCTTGTAGTGACTTGTTTTTCTTCTTTTCTTTTTTTATAACTTCTATGGCACTCAACATTTATTCTTTGTATTCAACTTCTGCCTCTTGATATTCCTCTTCGGTGACTTCTTTATCAGAGTCTTCTACTTCCATGAATAGAACTCTTTTTATCTCACTTTTACTAACTTCATATTCGTCCGATGAGGAGTTGTCTTCTTTGGTGCAGAAACTTTTCTTGAAGACTTTATTTTTGGTTCTTTTACCTTTGTATATTTGTTTTCTATTTGAATCATCTTCCTCATTTGTTTTATTTTTCTTATGAGGACATTTATTAGAAAAATGACCAATACCATCATAATTAAAACAAATCAATGGAAGATTACCTCTATATCTATCGTCAGTTCCTTTTTCAGTCTTCTGACGAAGTTCGCTACTTCTCCTGAGACGTCATTGTTGTTGCTATCTTCTTTTTCCTTTTTCTTTCCCTTTTTCTTTGAATTCTTGGATGCTTTGATTTCTACTTATTTTGTAACTGGATTCTCTTGTTTCATTCTCATTTCATAGGCTATGAAAATTCCATGTAGTTCATCCATGCTTATAGAATCCAGATATGTTCTTTCTTCTAGTGTTGATATCTTAGGATAAAATCTCATTGGAAGAGATATTAGTACCTTTTGAACAATTATAGATTCATCCACTTATTCTCCCAATCCTCTGATTGCATTCATTGTTTCATCAACTCGGAATAAGTAAGTTGTTATATTCTCATCTTCCTTCATATTCAGTTGTTCAAATTGACTTCAGTAAGTTTGAAGCTTTATTGCCTTGAATTTTTTATCTCCTTCATAAACATTCTGAAGTTTGTCCCAAATCTCCTTTGTGGAGCTGCAATGCATAACCTTTCCATATAATGAATCACAAAGACCATTCAGAAGATATTTTTTTTCTTTTGAATAATTTAGACTGAGTTTCCTTCTATTTTCATTTGTTGGAGGAATGATAGGTTCTTTATATCCATCTACAATTGATTTCCAAACCTAAAATCCATGTGCTTGTACATGTGTTTTCATCGTTCTGCTCCATAATGCATAGTTATGTCCATCAAACTATGGTATTCCATTTTTGTACATACTGTTAATCTCCATGATCTACCTTCCAGTGGTTAAATTGATTTCTGAAGGAACCTACTCTAATACCAATTGTTGGATTATTGGGAGAGGGGGGGGGCGTGAATCAATAATAGATCAATTTAATCCTTTTAACCACAATATTTAAGTGTTATTTATATTTATGATCAATATACCATTATAATTCAACAAGTGCAGAGTAAGTGAACCATGAACAATGAACAATCATACACATACACAGTACACCAATATTTTATAAGGAAACCCAATGCAGGAGAAAACCACGGAATGATTTTTCTTATATGTATTTAAGAATTACATTCATTGGAAGCACCAACTTCATTTTTTCTGCAACTGGAAGGAGGCTCTGACCCCCTATATTTTCAAGCTACAACCTGAGGGAAGCTCCAACTCCCCAATTCTCTGGCTACAATCAGAAGGAGGCTACAACCCCCTATGTTATCTAACTACAACTGTAAGGTGGTTGAAATCACCTTTCCTTGCCCCGTCCTGCCACCTTGAGGTATAAGTGTCAAATAGATGATGAAACCACTGACACATTGTCACTGTGAGATAAACCACTGTAAACATTTACGAATCTGAGCCAAAAACCTGTAACCAACCTGTACCAAAATCCTATAATCATTCTTGTACCAAAATTCTACCTGTACCAACAAAAACCAACAGGTATGTGCCCTGTCTGTGCTGTAGCATGCGTATGTACGCAGCCTGTCTATATTGCATCCTACATATGTACATGGCCTATATATACTGCATCATGCGTACACCTTCATAAAGATAGGGTTTTCACCTTTTCTGAAATTTCAAACACTTTGTTATCTTTGCCACATCAACCTGCAACTTGTCATTGTGTCTTATCTGTAGTTGCGCCCTATGCATACATCATCTTATATATCCCTTAACCAATTGCATCTATATCTCTCTAGTCAGGTTCCATACATGTGTGTACAATCATGAACAAGTGTAATAACCCTCACATGGAATAGACATCAAACCCTCACTGATATGTAGCCTCACACTACACCAACAACTTCATAATCACTTCACGACTACAAGCTCTCAACATGTACCACAAAAACCCTCAACCATATACCAAGAAATAAAGTATGTGCCTCAACACTAACAAGATGTACCAATGATAAATATCAAATATACCAACATTGTATTTCTGTAGATATGGATTATACAGTAAGTGTCATACAACCAATAACCTCTCTAGGGAATATCCTCAAACCACCATAGCCATATCTCATGTAGACAACAATATCCAACTACACATAGAAATAAGACACACCTTTTGAAACTATAAATATATCTGTTGTACCTGATCATTGTAGACATTCCTGGGAGCTTGCTTTCAGACTCTAGAGACCTGACATCTTCATCTCCTCAAGTTTTCATGGCTTTTCCCAATTGTACGTGATTGTTACTTATTCAAAATGTGTATGTATGCACTCTAATATCCTTCAGCCTGCATATGTACGCACTCTGTTCCACTGTAGCCCACATACACCTCAAAAACTAGGGTTTTTTCAATATTTCTACAATTCCAAAACTTTCACTATCAATCCTTCATGCTACCTCATAGTTGTGTAACTTCAGATGTATCAATGAGTACCTGTAATAAACCTTACACAATAATAGATATTCAATGTGCTCAATAGGTGCTAATAGGAGAGCCTTTCTCTCTTATTTACACTTCCATGTAGCTTCCTCAAGGGGTTACCTTCTAACCAACTTAACCCAATTTCCTTGTTTTAGGGCTAACCCACTTCTAACCACTTCTAACCACTTTATCCACAAATAGTAAAATATCCACTTCTAGTTGCAGCTAATTTATTTTTAATTATTTTCTTATTGCAACAATTTAACCCATGATTAACTCCTAGCTTCACCCACTTGACTAGTCAACTTCTTCTAGGAGCTTCTAGAATAATTTGACTTATTTGACCTTCTATATAACTCATGAGGTTTCTCTAACTTCACAAGGCCATAACTCTCTAACTGCGAGGATTTATGTGACATTCCACATATCACCGGAAATGGCATGACATGTACTATCCATATAGAATAGTCTTACTTGTAAATATACTAAACTTCATACCATTATACATAAAACAAACTTAAGTCCCTTAACCATATTGTTGGGGCTACCAGAATTTTCTACCGGACTTGCTTCAAGGGTTGACATCAATGACAACCAACCCAATTAATCAACACACTTGGTATGCTAAAATGGATAGATTTATTCTTGACACTAAATTTTCTATATGTCATTATGACCCCATTTTTTATTCTAAGAAAGTAGGAAACTATCTCATAATACTTTTTCATTATGTTGATGATCTTATCCTCATTGGTAGTGAACCCAAACTCTTAAAACATGTAAAATCCAACCTTAAGAAGAAATTTGAAATGACAGACTTAGGTTATTTGCATTATTTTTTTTGGCCTCCAAGCATTGCAAACCAAGGAAGGAATTTCCTTTTCCTAGTCTAATTATACATGTAACCTTCTTCATCATTTTCAAATGGAAGATTGTAAACCAACCCCTTCTCCCTTTCATTTTGGAGTCAAACTTTCTACCACCTATACTACACCCAAAGTAGATGCCACTTTGTATTTTCAGTTAGTTGGTAGCCTCTTATATTTGACTCATATCTATCCTGATATTTCTTTTTCTTTTGGTTGTGTTTCCCAGTATAACAACACCACATGAAAACCATTGGAAAGCAACAAAAATGAAACTTCAGTATATCCAGGGTACAATTAAATATGGATACATTATAGTTTTGGGGGGACTCCTTTGTTGATTGATTTCAGTGATTCCAATTAGGTTGGTGATATTGATGATTGGAAGTTTAATGCAACTCATATTTTCAATCTTGGTTCCAGACATGTTACTTGGGATTGTAACAATCAACAAGATCTTGCTCTTTGTTCAATGAAAGTAGATTAATAAGAAATGGTTAATGAAAGTCAATAAGTCTCATGGCTACATAATTTTATAGTTTGTATTCCAATAGTGGCATCCGACCACCTTCTGGTGTGATAATCAAAGTTCCATCAATATTTCCAAAGATCCATTTCAACATCAATGCAACAAACACATTGAGATACATATGAACTTCATCAAAAAACGTTTTCAAGATTGTATTCTCCAAGTGCTCTTTTCCCCTATAGATGATCAAGTTCTAGATAATTTCACAAAGTCTCTTACAGAAGCGAATTTTTCCAAACTTTGATCTATGTTAGGAGTTCAAGAAGTTGTTATTATAGGGGATAGGCTCCAATGCCCCCTTCCTTTTTCTATTTTGTCACATTTGTAAATCATTCAATCCTATCCCAAGTTGTTCTTAAGAGGGGATGTTAATATATTTAAACACTTATGAGTTAGTTAAGATCAACTTGGTTTAATGTGTATTTAGGTAAAAGTGTGTTTCTTTAGTATGTATTTATAGTTATGTAATCCAATGGTCATGATATGTTCTAGACATAAGGTGTTGTGATAACTCATATTCTCCTCGATTATAATATCTACATTTATTTGTGGCTTTACACCTAATTTTTCCATGATCTCTATTTAAAGAGCATGGAGGGTCATTTCCTGAATATCGTTTGTGAGAAACTCCTATGTACAATATTTTTATTTTTATTTAATATATTTCCTCAAGTGTCTACGTTGGCTGAGGCTATGGATTGTTTCCCTATTTGATGGTTTTAACGATGAAAACACTTGGTGTATTGATATTTGATCTAGTTGTGTGAGTGGTTGCTTAAGGTGTTTGACCTATGTGGAAATATCCTATTTTGTCGAACATGTTTAATTGTATTAATGGTGTTCTTGAGCTAGAAAAAAGTATTTTAAACATTGTCCTCCTTAACCTAATTATGAAATATGTTTTTGAGTTTATGTTATAAATACTTCTATATACTTAATCGAAGTTTCTATCCTCTTGTTAGAAGAAAAACAAGTTTCATCATATCCAATTAGATTGGAAAGATGAATTTTGATTTATGTTGCATGTCTAGAGACCCCAGCTAATCAAAAACATGTACTTGATGGTTTGGTCAAGTTTATTTGCCACATATTTCCACATACCACCTCAATTGTATTTTGGTATTCTAAAATGGAGATTATTTTCCTTCATAAATAACACCCTAATAAAGAATACATATGTCAGTCACTTGATTTATTGAGAATATACTAAACTAATCTAACACAATTTTCTCCCATAACAAATCATCAAGGCCCTTCAGGTTTTTGTAAAATATCAATAACTAGATATCCATATTGTCCTAGAAATTAGTTGTACTCATAAAGAAAATTGATGAATTTGAGTTGAGGAAGAGTATGATCTGTTATCCCAAACTCCTAGGGATAACTAAGGACATGGTTTCTTGAGGATCTCAGGTTTCAGACATGGAGTATCAAAAGACAACTTGACCAGGAGCGTCCACTTGCACATACAGAGACCCACCTCACCACCACAGTTCCAAGTTCATCACGACGGTATCCACCACATCAGTTGGATTCCTGAATAAATTGGATCTTTCTCCATGAGGTACAATCCAGGTAGCATGGTGAGTTCCATTTCAATATTTGAGGCATTTAAGTTTGATGAATCTATAATTGATTTTGATTATGTAACGTTTTCTTGGACATTATGTTCTTTTCCCTGTTTCACTTTGGTGGTTAACATTGCGCCCTAGTAAGTGGGTCACACTTAGGGATAGGTTTTCTACTGGGAGGTCCTCTTGACGAGTCATTGTACCATTCCCAACCACACTTTTAAATTTCCACACTTCATCCCTTCATCTCCTTACCTTTTGGTATTTTTTGGTATACTGACCCAAGAAGGGATTGTCCCTCATTTCATGGGAAGAAGGGGTTGAAGGCCCAGAGGCTTATAGCTGGAAAAAGATAAAAGAAAATCATGAACCTTATATATGCTCACCCAGGGATCCCGGGGATAACGAAATGTCTCTCGTAAGAAATTGATGGGACCCGTGAAAAATAACGAATACAAATGCCAACTAAGGTGGAGCATGTGTGGGTATTGTTGTTCATTCTTACGTAGAATCCCCACACATGTTTTCAACTTGGAGAAGCACGATGTGAGTAGGGTAGAGTCAAGGTGGGAACTTTTTTTCATGCTTAGGTAGAATCCCCACCTTGGCTTTAACCTGGAAACATATTAAAAGAATAAAAGGAAATACATGGGCTTGGAAAAAGGTTGCATTGAAAACGAAGGTGCAACACAACCTCTACAAAGGAACCCATAAATGAGACACTACAATACCTTGTATGCCATGAAACCCATGCCCAGGAGTCTTTCCCCCATCCATGTCACTTCATCCACATGACTTAGAGAAAGTTCTTCTTGGGAAACACTCCTAAAATTGAGGTACAATTATCCCAATAGGTCGCTTTGTCAACCCTCCCATACCTAAACTAGGAAAATTGCATAGGGTATTTGAGCACTTATTTATTTTGAAGAGGTATTTTGGATGTACATTCTTATATGGCTCTTTTATTGATTTGATTTAATCATCATAATTCATTTGACTTGATATCCTTGGAGGGCGTATTCATTGTCTTTGTAGGACCTAGTTGGTGGATAGTTTTGGAAGAATAAGCCTATATTGGGCTTCCTTGGGGCTTGAATCACATAGGTTGGATACCATGGACCACACATCAAACAATGATGCTATCCTTTGGAGGCCTGAGGAAATACCATGGAGGACATAACCCAACCCTTAGCCAATTGAACAATTTTCTCTTGAGGATAAAACATCACTTTTAAGGAGGTTGACGTCACCCTAGGGATAGGTTTGTGGTGGTGGTGTTGTTGTTACTTGAAACTTGACATCTTTGGATGGAAATGAGTACCTTGAAGACCCTAGTTCTTGAGAGAGAGGCCTTTGGAGGCCCAACGTTTCACCTCCAAGATCAACAATTTGCTAGAGGTGCCAAAACGTTGCCCTAAAGGGGTGACATCATTCTTCTTTAGGGTTTCTTATGTGCATTTTAAGGTAAATTTGAATTTTATATTGTAAAGGGGAAAATTAAGGGTTGTTGTCCCCTTACTTTGTGTTTTACCCTAAAATTAAGTGGACATACACTTGTAGTAGGATTTGTATAAATAAAGATCATTTCATTTCATTTTTATCATAACTCTCCCATCTTGGAGAGGATTCTTGGCTGAAATTTGCACCATACTTATGAAATTTTGTCTATCTCTCTTTATACTATCTATTGCTATCATTTGATTTTTCTATTGGATGAATAATTAAGGCTCCATCTTCCTTGGAGGTTATTTCTTTATTTTATGGTGGATTTTCTTGGTTAAAAGGAGTTTATCTTATTAATGCTTGGACTAGGTAAGGAATCTTTCATGTTATTTCTTATTTTCTTGGTCACAAGGTTAATTTGATAATATTTTGTGGAGTATAAGGGAATAAAACCCCACTAATCCCATCACATTTGTCTTGAAATAATTTATTGCATAAAGGAATACTAGGAGGAGTAAAAGGGTTTACAACCTCGTAGGGTTTTCCTTAGCTTGTCTTGTTTGCCTTGGGGAGTAAAATGGATTACACCCCCAAGGAAGTAGAAAAAATAGATCTTTAATTTTTAAAGACTCCATAACCCAATAGTTCAAGGAACTAATATCTTGCATTGGGATACGTATAATTATGAGATATCGAAATTGTGTAAGATTGATTTTTTTCTACATGTTATAAGATTTCTTGTTCCCTAAGGGCATCCTATTTTAGTCAAGGATTTCATTGTTGAAATAAATTTAATGCTACATCCATTAGGGCTGCAACAAACTTAACATTATTTAATCATTTACTCTCTTTTCAACCGTGGAAATTGACTTCTAAATCTAGATTTGTTCTACTGGTTATGGGCTATCTTTTTTACGGTTTACTTGTTGATTTTTATGGTTGGAACTTGTTGTTGTAGCAATTTTTTGCTACGACCATAAGGATTCCCTAAAATTTTGTTGATAAATTCATTCGACAACTCTAATTTACCATCAAAGTTCATGCTTTAGTATTGGAAGGTTATCTATCATTTTAGTACTTCATTGTCCAATAATTATTTGACAATTTTGATGGTTAAATATGCAGTAACTAGCTATTTTACTTGTTTTTATATATTTATGTTGAGTGTTGAAAATAGGGACAACAAGCTTAACTTTCTTGTCCACTAGATTATCTATTTTGTATCTTGTCTTTTCTTGTGTCTCGGGCAGGTACAACCATTAACATGAAAAACTCAAATTATCCATTATAAGAAAAGTGACTCCTTTGGGTAGAGTTTACAAATCTAGTTGGATACATTGGAGGAAAAATGTTAGAGGATATATTTTACTAAATAAAAACATGTTGCAACAAGATCAAAACTTAACTATTGTGCTTCATTTTCACAAAATACAATGGGCATGTGTAATTCTTAACCAAAGTGTTTTATCATTTCTTTACTTATGAGCAAGTTGTCTCAAATTTTCATTGAACAATTTCCATCATGACATTAGATTATAGAGGATCATGAAGTTTCTTAAAATGTTTTCTATGTATAAGTTTAGTTGTGGAAAGTGGTGATCCCAAGTCACTTGAATTTTGATTTGACTTAGCATATTTGGTAAAGGGGATAAATCATATGTTGTCGGTGGTCTCGGTTGGAGATGAATATGGCATCTAGATTGGGCATAACAAACATGGGATACGTGCAACATAATTCTTCATCCATTTTGGAAAACACAATGTCTGTGATTGAGAAGGAGTACATTCAAACTGGATGGATTAAATTTCAAATGCAATAGTAGCTAGTTGGATTGATATGGATAATTTTGCATTGGTAGTCCCTATACCCTAGTCTAGGCCAATTGTAAATAAGGGAACTTGCTTAGTGGCATTGACTAGTTGGATGGCATCATTGTAAACAATGATAGGTGGCAACTTAAAGTGATAGTATTGTGGTCCTTATGTGGGTTGTAATTGTTGTGATAGTGATCATAAGGCATTGCAATGATACTAGTAGAGTATTCCAACCAAAAGGTCAAAACAATCCTTGGTGATTACATTACACTCCATTGTGTCGATAAAAACCCATATTGTAAAGTGACATGATAGATTCGATCCACTCATGTTAGCTTCACCCATCCTACATTGTAAGGATGTGGATGAGGTCATTTGCTGAATATTGATTGTGAGAAACGGTTATGTACGATATTTTTCTTTTGCATTAATATATTTCCTCAAGTGGCTGTGTTGGCCGAGGCCATGCATTATTTCTCTATTTGAGGGTTTTAACCATGTAAAATTTCTAGTGTATTGATCTTTGATATGGTTGTGTGAGAAGTTACTTAAGGTTTTCAACCTATGTGGACATATCCTGTTTTTGCAAACATGTTTAACTGTATTACTGGTATTCTTGAACCAGACAAAATGTTTTTAAACATTTTCCTCCTCATCTTGATCATGAATTATGTTTTTGAGTTTATGTTATAAATATTTCTATATACTTCATTGAATTTGCTATCCTCTTGGTACCAAAAAAAAAAGTTTCATCATATCCAATTATATTGGAAAGACAAATTCTAATTTATGTTGCATGTCCAATGACCCCAACTAATCAAAAACATGTACTTGATGGTTTAGTCAAGTTGCTTTGCTACATACTACTTCGATTGTATTTTGGTATTCTAGAATGCATATTATTTTCCTTCATAGATCACACTCTAATAAATAATACATATGCTAGTCACTTGAGTTATTGAGAATAGACTAAATCAATATAACATGATTTTCTCTCATAACAAATAATCAAGGCCTTTTGGGTTTTTGTAAAATCTCAATAACTGGAGATCCCTACTAGTCCCATAAATTAGTTGTACTCATAAATCAAATTGATGACTTTGAGAGGAGGAAGAGTAGAATTGAAAGTGGAAAAACTTCAATTATGGATATACAAGGCTTGCTTAGAAAATAGAAAATTACATTAACATGAAAAACTCATCTTATCCATTATAAAAGAAGTGACTCCTTTGGGTAGAGTTTACAAATCTAGTTGGATACATTGGAGGATAAACATTAGAGGATATATTTTACTAAATGAAAACATGTTGCAACAAGATCAAAACATAAATATTATGCTTCATTTTCAAAACATACAATGGGCACATGTAATTCTTAACCAAAGTGTTTTATAATTTATTTACTTATGAGCAAGTTGTCTCAAATTTTCAATGAACAATTTCCATCATGACATTATATTATAGGGGATCATGAAGTTGTTGAAAATGTTTTCTATGTATAAGTTTAGTTGTGAAAAGTGGTGATCCCAAGTCATTTGACTTCTAATTTGACCTAGTATATTTGATAAAGGAGAGAAAATAGATGTTATCAATGGTCTTGGTCAGAGATGAAGATGGCATCTAGATTGCGCATAAAAAGCATGGGGTAGGTGCAACATAATTCTTCATCCAGTTTTGGGAAACACAATGCCTTTGATTGAAAAGGAATACATTCAAATTGGATTGATTCACTTTCAAATGCAATAGTAGCTAGTTGGATTGATATGGATGATTTTGCATCGGTAGTCCCTATACCCTGATCTAGGCCAAATTGTAAATAAGGGAACTTACTTAGTGGTATTGACTGGTTGGATGGCATCATTGTAAGAAATGATAGGTGGGAAATTAAAGTGATATTATTGTGGTCCTTGTGTGGGTTTTAAGTGTGGTGATAGTGATCATATGGCATTGCAATGATACTAGTAGGGTCTATCAACCAAAATATCACAACAATAATTAGTGATTAAATCACATTCCCATGTGTCGATACAAAAATGTATTGTAAAGTGACATCATAGACTTGATAAAATCAAGTTAGCTTGACCCATCCTACATTATAAGTATGTAGATGAGGTCGTTTGTTGAAGATCAATCATGAGAAACTATTATGTATAATATTTTTCTTTTGCACTAATATACTGCCTCAAGTGGCCATGTTGGTCAAGGCCATGCACTGTTTCCATGTTTGAGGATTTTAACCACATAAAACACTTAGTGTATTGATATTTCATTTTGTTGTGTGAGTGATTGTTTAAGGTGTTCAACCTGTGTGGAAATATCCTCTATTTTTTTCGATCATGTTTAACTGTATTATTGGTATTCTTGAACTAGGAAAAATGATTTTAAACATTGTCCTCCTCATCCTAATCATGAAATATGTTTTTTATCTTATGTTACAAATACTT
>SNQJ01S0062610.1:57078-68481 GCA_010110895.2 Picea sitchensis
TCATTTGACCTAACATATTTGGTAAAGGATCAAAATTATATGCTATCAATGGTTGTGGTTGGAGATGAAGATGGCATCCAAATTAGGCAAAACAAGCATGGGAGAGGTGCAACATAATTATTCATCCATTTTTGGGAAACACAATGTCTTTGATTGACAAGGAATACATTCTGGTATAAGATGGCTATCCTCATTAATCAAGAGTCCTTTCCCTTGGGTACGATTTCCACCAATTAGTTAACATTCTTCCAAGTTGCTTCCAACATCTGAACCATGTCAGTGTGGGTCCCGATAAACATAAACATGTACAAGCTTAGATTTCCCAAAAAAATCATAATATTTTATCAAAACATGAACCAAAAATATTTCTATCTTTCAATTATCATAAAAACGTAGCTAAATCAAGGATTAAGGAAATAACAAGTTTGTAACACCATCTCCTATCTAAGCATCACAATTATTTATCATAACTTTAAAGATAGTTTCCATTACCTATTGAAATCTTATTTATGTGTAAAAGTCCAGAACACAAAAGTGAAAACCCAAAGGAAACTTAGAGGGGATACCCTTTATCACCTTAGTAACTCCCTCTCTCACTTTAGGTTAGCTCTCCTCCAACACAAGGGGTGTTTTCCTAAGGTAGGATTACTAAAACTATTACAAGAAGGATGAAGTTGATTAGGAAGAGTTAGCTTTAGAAAAACATATACATTATAGAAAAGGTAAAATGGGGTAATGGAGGACCGATACTAGTGCCTATCCAATATTGGGCAAAATGGAGTTGAGAGGTAAAACCAAGAGATAATTTTTATAAATGGTTAAACGGATAGATCTGATAAATATTCCACAACCATCCTTAATTTGTTGTTAAATAATGAAAACTATACTTGGAGGGCGTTAAAGGTGCCACTCTCAAACCATGCTATGAGGGTGTGTCTTACAACGAATAATTAATATATAAACAACTCTTAATAATATGATAGATTCCAAATAATACATATAGAAATAAAACAACAAAGGATAATGGGAGAAAAACCTTTACATTAAACCATTCCAACGTGGTAAATATACCCCTCTCTTGGCCCTTCAAAGAAATTAACGTGTTGCATCCACCAACAACAAATAGAAATGAAAACACGATTTACATATGATAAGTTGGAACCCTTAAAATTTCCATTAAGCCTTAAAAAATATATTCAACAAAGATCCAAAGGAGAGGTTCTTCACAAATCCACCCATAATGCACAAATGGAGAGAGCTACTTCTTAAATAGAGTTAGGTCCATCTCTCTTACAATAAACAAGTAACAGTTTCCTAGATCCATTAGTTCTTCAAGGAATAAGAGTAAAATATTACATTCCAACCTTCTCAACAACTTCCCTACTAAATATAGCAATAAGTTGTTGAGATCCATTTTCTTCTCAATAAGAATTAATAAAATATGCTATACACATCCTTATCTCCAAGGAAAACAATATAATAATGCTCTCTCACATAACCAACTCATGTGAGAAGTCAAATAATAATAAAATAATGATTGGTTAGTTATGCCATGTAACAACCTCCAACAATATAATCTCAAGAAGGGTGGGATGCCTCTCAAAGTGGTTAGTTGACCATGCAACAACCTCCAATAAATGATAAAGAAGTGCTTCCACATGTGTGTCCTCCATCAGAGCAATAAAATAATCCTCAAAGGTGCGCTCCTAAATAGGGTGGTCCAAGTAATATCTCCTCAAAACATCAAATAACCTCCAAGAGTGGACGAATTAGGGTAATGTCCATGAGTGGAGTAATGTCTAGGGTTTTGACCTTATGTCAAATATAGCAACTAGGGAAAGTGTGCCCTCCTAAAAAACTCCATAACACAATCCTTAAGGAATAAAAACTTCTCAATATGTGTGAAAACAACTAGCAATCCTCAATCCATGTGCAAAGTGGTTACAATATCCAACTAGCTCCACGCACGAGGGGACAACCCCTTATCAAGCAATAAATTAATGTGGTAAATAGGTGGATTCCTCAACATATGTGCCAAGAGGGGAGTGTTCCACCTAATACCATAGTCCATATCACAATAACCAAATACAACTGTGAAACCAATACCAATAATCTAGGGATCTCATGCAATAAGATTCCATATAGTAAAAATTAAGTCAAAGTAGTAGTTGTAAGGGCTAAATAAAACTCTACATGTATAAAAAAGCATAGCGCTCCATCAAATGAGGTATTCCATATCATAATGAAGTAATGAGATGATTTTATTCCTAGATAATGTTCGACTTAGGAGGAGGAAATTTATGCATCTTGAAGGAGGGAATTGATCCCCAGACAACATGGTGTGTCTTGGATTCCTATATGAAGTCTTGAATTTTGCTTGGGGATGCTTGGGTTGCAACAATGTTCATGAAGAGGGAGTGGACCCAATGGAGTACATCTCTTAGGAGGAGTGATTGAATCCACGTGGACTTGTGGCAGAGTTGTGTGGACATATCTTGTGTAGCTCCATCATCTTGGAGTCCTTATTGTGTACAACATCACTATGGATCTTGGCAAGTGTACCCTTGGAGTGTAGCACTCCACTTGTGTGAGCCTACATGTGTTTATTGTATGTTTTTTGTAAGCGATTATCCTACATACGTATAGCTGGCTTGCCTTACCTCGTGTTACCTCCCAAACCTACACCTTAAGTGGTAAAACCCTAAAAGACGACTGTAACTTTAGAGGAACTATGAGGGGTTGTCAATTGTCACCACAATAACAACATCACTCTCTTTAGGTTGGCTCTCCTCCAATGCAAGAGGGTTTCCATATGAAAATGTATGATAAAATATAGAATTAATATGGATTGGTGGACCAAGGCTAGTGCCTATCCAAATTAGGGAAAATTGAGTCAAAGGGTCAAACTTAAAGCACTATTTTCTTATGAAATAAGGACAAAACAAAGCTAGGATGAAAAATCTACAACTGTCCTTATTATTTCTATCACAAAATGTAGAAAAATTATTTGGAGGAGTCTTAATGAAGGAGAACCTATAAAACATGTATGAGGGTGTGGTTATCAATGGATATGTAAGCTCATGACAACTCAAATTAATAAGAAAGTCACAACCAAATATATCCAAAAGGGAAATGACCCACAATATGTCAACTTCTAAAGGGAATAATGTTACCCATAACTTATCCCTTCAAACTAGATTTCTTTGCAAGTAAATTCCAACATTCACACTCAACAAGTTTGGATCCAAAACATTATGACTCACATTGACAAGAAACACCCTTACCTTGCATTGCCTTCAAAAATATGTTAAAATAATCTATTGAAGGATAAAACTCCTTACAAATACAACCATCCCATGCAATGGAGAGAGAACATATTTATATATATTTGAGCTCAATCTCCTATAATTTGGTGGAATCTAGATCCAATGTCTTCTCCAAGTAAAATACTAGAAAAGCATTAACAAAATAAAATAATCAAAATAATTTAACAACAATGAAGGGGTGCCACATGTCCTCTTTATCTGTAAAATTCCTCTTTGATTGAGGCTTTTCTGACTAGGCAAGTGAATACTTTATGCCACTTGCCTTCTTTTCCTTAAAAACACAGTTCAAGATGAACCTTTAGTAACTATTAACCCCTCATAAGTAGGGGTAACTAGAGGATATTTTTTCCTATGATCCACATTCCAAGTAGTAGTTCCACAAATGGAATTCATGGTTCTCCACATATAGTTTCCCACAGATGATTCCTACTTCATGCTCATCTCACTCACATCGAATGATTATGGTGCATGACACACATGAAGTACCTTTTTCCATTGCTTCATATTACGTGTTATTTCCCAATGTATTTGACATGAAAGTAGTGACCATGGGTTGAGACAAATGATGGATCATGACGCTTGGAATTTATATTGTTCTCCTTGTTTCACCTTGGTTGTCATCATCAATTCCTAGATATGTGATGTCACTCTTGGGTAGGGTTGTAATATAGGGGGATTTGAGATGAGTGACATGTCCATATCCCAATCCATACATAATATTTTCTATCTTTCTCGATTTCCATTGTCCCTTTTTGGGGGTTGGTTGTCATATGTCACATATATAGGTTTGTGATTCATAATCCCATGAGAAAAAGGAGGCTGAATGCTCAAGGTTGATGAAACTTGATATATAAAAAGAAGAAAGGAAATATCAATGATAAATCAAATTGCAAAGAAAATGAAAGAAAATAAATATAAAAAAAACAAAGAAAAAGAATAAAGCAAGAGCAATGCCCCCTTGTTATGAGGTCATCACACCAAGTCCTATGTAATGAATGCATAGCTAAAAAAAGGAATTAACAAATGAAAATCAAAATCCAAAAAAGTTTAAATCAATAAATAAAAATGAAAAAAGGGGTTTGGAAAGACACAAAGGCGAGGAAAGGGAAACTCATTGTGTAAGCACTCCCTCATTACAAAGTCGCTCATGTGGATGAATATCTTGCATAACCTCACATGACTATGCATGCCACTCATGAAGTTAAACCCCACACTATACCATTTATCATCACACAATATCCTTGATGGGTTTCTTGGGAAATACTTCTCCTCCTAGGTACGAACACATGTAATAGGGGAAATTGGTAAGCCTCCCATGCCTAAACTTGGAAAATTGTATGAATTATATGAGTTATTATGAATTCTAAAGATGATGCTTAATGTGATCTACCTATTGTGATCTACCTATTGGCATTTACATTTGACATGACTCAATTCTTATGTTGCATTGGACTTGTGTACATGCACCCATATTGATGGTTATATTGAGTCACTTGCACCTTAATTTGGATGATGTACCCAACATAGATATGACTTGGATTGAGCCTTGTTCCTTTGGAGGATGTTGAGGAGGCCCATTACACACTTGATGGAGGTCATCCCACTTCTTATGAGGGAGTTCGGATACTTTTGAGATAGTTGCACCCTTTGGGAGAGGACATTGCACCTTTTGGATGAAATGTTGCACCTTTTAGAGGGAACATTTCACTTTTGATCCCCTTCACATGCCTTTCCACATATTTTGAGGGATACCAAATTCAAGAGCGGTTATATTTTGACAAAATGCGATAGATGTAATGTCCACAATATTTCCAAAATGTTGTCATAATAGATAAAGGTCATTTTTATATTTTCTTATGGCTTTATCTAGGAAAATATTGTTATTTTAATGAGAAGGGTACTAGATCTCTCATATAAATAAGATAATCAATTCAATTTTGTATCATGGCTAGAACTTTTGTAGAAAATTGCTTGTCTGCTATGACTTCTTTATTTTTTCTATGGATGGATAACTAGAGCACCTTCTTGAGGATCATATTTTGTGGATGACTTTGAAACTTATATGTATTTTCATGTCTAAGGTTTGTGGATGAAAATGATTTATTGAGTAAGTGGTTTCTCTACATGTTTTGATTTTGTTTATGTTGGAATAGAAGAAATAGATAAGTGTGAGGTGCATTTATTATTCATACGATACATGTATAAATACAAGATGTTTGACGGTTGGATTTGTATTCCAAGACATCTCTTGGACTCTCGATGATCATTACAATCACTTGAATATTCATATTATGTCAAGTGATGAATATCGTAACCCTAAATGGATTAGTTTTCCAACATTCCCCCCCTTAATCCGAAGGGGTGTATATGATTCCAAGATGAGAGATGAAGTCTGGAAGTGTGCAACTGAAATCTATAAGTGGGCAGTTGCCAATGGATGAATGTGGTCTTTGAGTCTGGTGGTTTTGGGATGACCACAAACCAAATGGATTGTCGAATATGTTGTATTCTACTAAATGGTCATGGTGGTTTAAAGAAGAACACAAACCAATCTAGTGGTTTAGGGATGACCACAAACTCTTGAACTTAGATCTAGGGATTGTTATCACATACATTGTAGTTTGTTAAAATTCCAACTCAAATACCAAGTGTGTGACACAATTGGGAACAACTATCACTTTCACCTTAATAGATTTCCCCCTCATATTAGTGAAGGATAAATCCAACACAAGGGAGGATTCTCAGGTGACCCTAGGGGGATTGAGATGGAAAGTGAAAATAGATCATAGAATGACCCTATAGTTCAAGGTCAAGAGTGAAAATGAGGCTTGAGAATAGGTCTTGTGAGTTTATGAAGGTTGTCAATTTATGTACCTGCAAAACAATGTTAGACCTGCCTAGAAATGAGACAATTTATGAAACATTAAGCCTACAAATCAAAGGGGAAGCAATAAGAAACCTTGATTTCCCAAAATTGCAGTAGTTTGGAAATATATATCAGCAATAAATAAGTTTATGACAGTTGAAACATCAACCATCAAAATCAAGTGTAATATGTTGGAAATAAAGATAGCAAAAAGTAGATAATTTTCCAATGATTAGAGAAAGACTTTGATAGCAATTAGAGGGTTGTTACTAAGTTTTATCAGAAATATATGTAACAACCTTAAGGATATATAAAAAAAAATCTACAACAGAAAGTTCTAGCCACTAAAATCAACAAGTAAACCATACAAATAATAACTATTAACCAGTAGAACAATTATCAAGGCTTACAAGTGAATTTCAACGGTAGAAGAGCGCGTAAAAGAATGAAAGAGGATGAGTTTGTTGCAGGCCTATTGGCTGTAGCTTAAAGTTGATTACAACCAATAAGTCACTTGGCTAATCAAGATTCCATTAGGACACAATTTAGCTTAAAGCATGTAAAATCAAATTCCAAACTTAAACAACTCAATCTTCTTGATATCATGTTTACCAATGCATAATATTCAATCTCCAATGAAAAATTATTAGTGCCCTATATATTGGGTTATGGAGTCTCTTTTTTATGAGCTAGGGTTTATTACTTCTCTAGGGGTGTAAGCCCTTTTACCCCTTAGAGCAAACAAAGCTTAGAAAGGTAAATCTGCAAGGGTGTAATCCCTTTTATTGCTTGTAGCAACCTTTGCAAAATAGCCTTTTCAATGACAACAAAGATAGATCTTGATGGAGGGTTTATTCCCTTATACTCCTCCAAGGGTTTTGACAATTTAACCTTGAAATCAAGAAGAAAAACATACAATTGCAGAAATTTATTACCTAATCCAAGAGATAGCATGAAAAACCCCTACTTATCAAGAATATTCCACCACAATTGCCAAGAAACAAGCATCCAAGAGATAGCGCTAGCATTTTTCCTCCAATAGACAAGTATTCCATCCAAAATGCACCAAAGAGAGAGACAAAATTTCCCAAGTAGGGAAAAACATTCAGCCAAGAATCTTGTGTAGTTCTCAAAATATGATGGTAAAATGAAAGTGAGGTGGCCTCTATTTATATGAGGTCACCTAAAACCAATTTGTCCACTTTAAAATGTCAAAAAATTAGAAGGAGATCGACCTCCTCTGTTTTCTTTTACAATTTACAAAAATAAAATTTACATAAAATAAATCCCTAATGATGATGACATCATGCCCTAAAAGGGTGACGTTGGGCTAAAGATGAGACATTGAGCCTCCAATAGCTAGTTGTTTGGCCTCCAAATGCCATGTTTCATGTCATCATGCACTAGAATGTCAAGTAATGCATCTCTCTCAATCAAATAACATCACGCCACCACTGGAACCATCAAACCACATCATCCAAGGTGACATCAAGCGATAGCGTGTGACATCCTAGGCCTCCCAAGGCCAACGTTCATCTGCAAGGGACCACAATGTCATAATCACATGTTTTACAAGTTCCTCCAAAGGAAAAGTTCATCTTCTCAAGCCCTCAATGAATAGGGCACATCATCCATCTTGTGGGCTCCAATCCCTATGAAGGCCCAAGTGACCTAGTCCCTTCATGGAATATATTACACTTGGCAAGATCCTACAAAGAAAAAAAAGTATGCCCTCCAAGGGTCCAAAAGTCACATGTATCATGCCAAGTAATCCATATTTAATAAAATAACCACCCAAACATGTGCATCAAACCCACTTTTAAAAATAAACAAATGCTCAAATACCTTATACAACTTGTTAAATTTAAGTATGGGAGGGTTTTCATGGTGCCTTATTGGATAGATCAATCCCCAAGTCAAGTAGTGTTTCCCAAAAACACCCTCTATAAGTCATGTAGAAGAGTATGAGGTGGATGGGGGTATGAATTTTGGGCATGGGGTTTCTTGACATACAAGGGTTCATATTGTCTCATTTATGGGTGCCTTTGTAGAGGGTGTATTACATCCCTTTTTGCAATGAAACATTTTTCCAAGTCCTTTACTTGTCATTAATTGATTATGGTCCAAAACATTGAGTGCTATATGAAATGTAAATTGGAGAGCATTGCAATGCCACTTGGAGCTAATAACACATTGAGTTCCATGAGAAGGAAAGTAAAGGACACCATAAATGCATACGCTCAATAAGGAAGACATTTATTAGTTATGTGTTTTCCTTTTTTTTTAAAGATCCTTGAATTTTTTGTGGAGAAGCGTTTCATTTCTGTTAGCACCTTAGGGTGAGAATATAGAGGAAAATTTATATCTTTTATATTTTTCCATCACAATACCTATGGGCATTTATCCCCTTCTTCCCATGAAATGAGGTACAAGCCCTTCTTGGGGTCAATAAGCCCAAAAATCCAAAAGATGAGGAAATGAAAGGGGAGAAGTGTGGAAAAAAATAAGTATGTGCAGGAATGGTACAATTACCCTTCAAGGATACCCCCTAGTAGCAACCCTTTTCCAAAGGGTGGCCCACTTACTAGGAAAACATGCCAACCACCAAGGTGAAATGAGGCAAAAGGCATAATTTCCATGCATGTGTTTTCATAATCAAGAAAAGGCCATATGGAACATGTTGAAATGATTCAATTATTAAAATGACACTTACCATGAGACCATACTTGTTACCTCATGAAACAAGAGTTGTTATCCTCTGTGGGCTAAGCTGGTGTGTTGAACACTTTTTTTTTTTTTATCAATGGTGATGTGTGGTAAGAGTAGGGGCTCTTTCTTATCTCCTAGCTCTGGGAACTCCATGTATTCAACCTATGTGCCTCGAGAGATCATCTCCTTAATTATCCCTAACCTAGGGGGTAACTTATAGCTCCTATGTGGGGACATGTGCTCGTCGAAGAGTACATGAGAACCTAAGAATCCCATGTTAAGACATGTTCCTACACACACTTAAACAAACATGTTGGGATATCGAAGGGTGGTGCACTCTCCCATTTATTCATATAATCAAAACTTCAAAATTTCAACTATTACTTAAAAAGAAACTTTTTCATTTTTCAAAACCTTCCAACAAACATGTAATATGATCCAAGAAAATGTGCCACAACAAATATGCACAAATGAAACAAAACAAGTATGTGAAGAAAAGTATGGAAGAAAATGAAAATATACTATGATGGACACACAAATGCAAATGAAAGAAAGAAAATTACCTACCTACTTACCTGGGGCTTGAGGCCCATGGAGATTAGGTCCCATCATATGTCAGGTGAAATTGTACAACCAGTACAACCACCTACTCAACATCTCACCCAAATGATTTCCCCTTGTGCTTTATTATAAAAAATATCAAGGACAAGCTAAGCACATAATAATCATAAATATGAATAAGCATATAATCAATCATAGAAAACAACTCATGGAGGTGGGTGGGAGGGAGACAATCATGTTGGAGATAATGGACACAATATTGATCCACCCATCATTGAAGAGGGATACCATGTATAGACTATGGCTCATATTTTTCCTTATTAGAATGATCATTTCTTCCTTAATACTGAGAGGAAATGAGAGATCCTGAGAAAACCTTATGATTTCCTAGAAAAGGCGATATGAGATAAGGTACAAACTTAGGTCTAGAAGAAGAATATTTTCCTACACTCATGATATTTTGCCTCTTCATTTGAAAATCCTTGCAACAACCTCGAAGATAAAAACATTGATTCTCTATAGCATGAATCTTTGATTGTTCTAGGCTGAACATGGTCTTATCTCCATCAAATTCTGACCACAAAGGTGGTTGAAAATCATATAAAAAATATGAGTGCTCAAAAAGACATATATCATAACTCCCAAGGTATGACCGAAAATCATAAGTACACTGCGATAAGTCATCCTAGGATGGATGAGACACATATGCATTCATATCATCATCAATATTCTAAATACCTAGATCATCCAAGTATGAATACTAGTTCTTTGAAGAAGGCAACTCAACGCTCTTCATTTTAAAACTACCCTCGATGTCGTAAATGGGATCTCCATCAAAAGTGAAACAACCCATGTCCCATCTACGCCTTCCAAAATGTATGAAATCATAAATTTTTTTACCAACTGATCCAGGTGGATATCACTGGCCACCCACCTTTTCCAACTCGCTCAAAACAATTTTCTGGCAATTTTGGCAATTCACTATTTTTAGCAGTTTTTAACTTTCGGGGCCATTTTGAGGGCCTAAATGAAGGTTTTTCGGGATTGATCTTCTCAATGATATCCAAAGTCTCTAATTTAGCCCCAAAAATGAATCTCCTTGACGATACCTTTCCAATGGGCTATCGTGCACCTAAAACGGAGATCATATGCAAAAGTTATGACCCCGGGAAGGTGATGTACTAACTTACCCAAACGGGGCCCACATGACTTTTGGGGCGTCATCTCCTAGGGTTAGGTTTTTGGATGTATAGGGTTTTTGAAATTCCTGTTTATTGTAAAAATTCCTTCAAAGCCTCATTGTAATCATCTTCTTGTGAATGAGCGCAGTCATCAGATCTCTTCTCACAGTAAGCCGCCACCATTCCAACAAGCTTGTTTTCCGCTGCATTTTACAGTTTCAACTTATTTCCTTATTGAATAGAAAACCAGTTTTATTGTATCTCTGTTATTCTGTGTTAAGAATATTTTAATAATCTATGTTCATTTCATTCTGCTCATAAAATCCAGATCAGTGGTATCAGAGTGGTCTACTCCTTGTCGTCTTAATGCATGTCCCCAACGAGGTCAGGGTACAAAGAATTGGGTCTCGATCTTGTTTCTCTTGAGGACAAAAGCTCTCACATGCCCAAGCAACCTCTCATGGTAGGAGAAAATAAATATGGCGGGACATGAGATCCTTTCAAAATGTTGCTGGAGGAATCCCTCACGCAACAGAGGAACGAGATGATGGATAGTTTCGTGCAAATCCTTCAACAGCTACCAACAGGCGACACATCTTCCTCGAGCAGAGGATCCACCCCCTTCAAGGTACAAATCAACTTCGATATTACTATATTTGAAGGTCATATAGACGCAGATGTTGTAGACAATTGGTTGAATCTACTAGAAGGGTATTTTTCTATCCATAACTTTTTGAATAGAGAAAAGATTACTTTTGCA
>SNQJ01S0062611.1:0-23702 GCA_010110895.2 Picea sitchensis
ATCCCCTGAGGATCATGCTTCTTGTACTCGATGGAGACTAGGCTCAAGTCTTCAATGGCTGCAGCCTCAGCTTTAGCATGCCCAAAATCTAATAATGAATATGAATTCAGTCGAATAGGGAAAGATGGCCATACATTCTTGGCCGACGTTTTGAGCTCTTTGCTCACTCCGTCGATTACTGTTTGCCGAGCAATCTCGTGACAGGCTATCTTGTTCGGAATGAATTGTGGGAGCACCAGAGGAGGAACATCGGCTCCGAAAACTCTCAAATAGGAGAATTCTTCCTCTACGTACTAGTCTGTGATACGGCTCAAATTCGCAACAATGCTATCAGAGATGTGGGGTGGTGTAAGACCAAAAATGGCAACATGCAGGGGCACCATCACCCTATTGAAAATCTCATAAATAAACTTATTTGTGTTATTTTCCCACAACTTATCATGGTACTCATGTACAGTTTTTTCCTCAGTTGGACTCCAAGCCCAATTCATTAAAGGGAAAGGCGTCATGGAGCAAATTGCGTCCATGATATATGCGGACATGAAAAACCCGGATGTCCTCCCGACTGCTTTTTTTTCCCGGTACTCTGTGACCCTGTCGAACAAACTATCGGAGAGCATCTTCGACCAATTGAATGAGCTACCTTCTGCTACCCGAAAGATGAGGGGTACCCATCGGATGTAAAAATGTGCGGTATCCTCACTGCCGAAAAGTCGGCATGCCATCATTGCCACATATATGAATGGTGGCTCCAGCAAAGAAATTGAATACACGCCCTTATCATTTACTCTAAATGTTGCGGAGCGCGAAACCCAGTCTTTTATCAAACCACCCATGGTTTTATCATATTCTTCGCACTCCTTTTTGAATTCCTGCAGGAATTCACTGCCATATGTATATTCAGAAGTCGTTGGCAGCCTATACATAGACTGGATATGCTCTGGTCTGAAAGTCTCGACCGTGTTTCGTCGGTCATTTATGATGGTCTTGGTGGGTAAGTCGACATGATCCAATGCCCATCGGACCATGTCGTAGTATGGGAGAAACCGAGGTCTGGTTGCAACCAAGTGCATCCCCGACTGAACAACTATCTTATACTTAGTGTTCAGGTCGTCTCTTTCAATATCAATGTCCTCGTCATCTGAGTCTGGGCAGTTTATCAACACGAATTTCAGAATATCTGAGATAGTGGACCAGGTGTCTACTAAGCCGCCAGTCCGAGGAGAAGTGTCTAAGACGTTGTCTGAACTCTGTGCCGCAACCTCGATGTTTGCTTTCGCCACTCTCCTTGGTGCCATAGCTGAAGCTTGTTGTTTAGCTCTTCTGCAGTAAACCTGCGTATGCATGCGGAAATGAGTATCCTCGGGGAAAGGTGAGCTCTATACGTTAATAAGAAATGTTTAAAAAATAAAATGAAATCTCGTATATATTTGAAAATCATGTACCTTTGACATAAGTCTGTCAAATCACGAATAAAACCAAATTTATTGAAAAAATTCGATCTTATTTTCTTCGTGGATTTACCCTAATTTCTCATTAATGTCATGAATATTGGGCGGCTTGACAGGTACTCAGGTTATGGGGAGAAAATAAATAAACACCTCGTGAAGTGTGCCAATTTTGAAGCGCGGGACGTATTTCGTTTAATTTTAAAGTATTACAAATCTTACTGACTTAAAAAACTTCCTCGCCTTTCATTGCATCGTGAACTTTGTTTTCGTGTTTTGACCTTTTAACCCGCGATACTGCGAGGGCCAATTTTAATGTAATCAATGGTAATCGTGATTGGCGGATCCTTAAGGATATGATTAACTTAATCGCCATATCGTGACTCGGGAATTCGAAGACAAATTTTTAGGAGAATGATATGCTGAGTCGCGATATCGCGATGCGGCGACAATTAAGGGTCGAATTAAGAGAAGGAAATCTTGGATTAGGCGATTAATTAATCTCGCTAAAATTATGTAGCAATTTCGCGAATCAAAGTTTTGGACACCTTAACTTTATGAAAGAAAGTGCCGAGCGGCGATGTGCCGAGAACTAAGTTTAATCGTGGTTAGCTTTTTTTTTACCCTCGGTTCTTGACCAAGGTTATGAAAAGGTTATCGCGTTCTCGGCTCTCGGGGTTGTAAAAACAGAAATTTAGGGTCGACAAATGCCGAGGCGCGAAACCCCGACGATGTCTAAACAAAGGTTAAAGGTTTTATACTATTCTTTGTCTTGGATGAAAATTAGAACCGAGTTCGCATTCTCGCGACTCGGGACTTGTGAATAAAAAAATCAAAGTGTCCGACTTGCGATATTCGACTTGTGACATTCGAAAATAAAACAAAAAGGTAAACATCATTGCGGAAAATGGATCTCTTCTTTTAAAAGTGAAAAAGCCTTGCTATTCAAATGACGAGATTTAAGAGTCTTATGATTTCAGAAGGAAAATAAGAACAACTTTAAATGTCAAGTATCAAACGTTTGAAAATTGCGCGAGCTGAAAAAACAAGGGCGGCTCCAACACCTCCTAGTCTCCTATATATACCAATGAGACATTTTCATTTTGAATCATCTTGTACTTGAACATTTGAGTGGGGTAAAAGGAGGTTTCCCCCTCAAAGAGGATTATTATCTAAAATTATCTCATTTTCAAGGCGTTGAGTACTTTTCCTGAGGTTTTTCTATGCTATATTGATGTTTGGTTCTTAACATATGGTATCAGAGCTCAAGGTCTTGGGGTTTCGCTGCTACATCTGAGACACCTTGGAATTTTCACTATAACTTTTTTTATACAACGTTTCAGAAGGAACTTCCTGGATAATATTTAGTATATGGATCAAGGTACGTTGGGTTCCAAAATTCATCTCCTGAGGCCTTATAATTTGAATACTGTATACAAGATAGGGTTGGAATCGCTGAAGGCGGAGTCATTAAGCTATTTTTAGCTATAAAACATTTTCTGTAACGTTTTAGACCCTAAACTATGGATCTTATTTACATAAATTAGAAAGGTATATGTGGTAAACATTTAAGCTTCTGGGTCATCTTAAATTTGTAGATACCTTGTGGCAGATAGATTATCTTACTAGTCCTATTGACTAGTCTCAAGAAGGTGTTCGGAGTAAAACAATCATAACTTCTTCCTAGAGTATCAAATTGAGTGGGACTGGTTTCATTTAATTTTGGAAAGTCAAGTAGTATTTCTGGTGTGAGTTTAGAATTTTATATCAATTATTTTGGAGCGGGGCACGCTATACAAGTGAGATCTCTTGGAAGGTATCCCGATGGGGTGTGGGGATGTTACCACCATAAATTCCACTTGGCACATCCAATTTTGATCATACCTACAACATTGCATAGAATAAATATCATAGAACTACATAAAAAAGTTTCATACCGGAAGGGCCAAAACTTGGAGGATACCTTGAGGAAATATTGTCTAGCAGAACGATCTCAAAACCAAGGTTCAAAGTGATACTTGGACAACTATGCCACCCAAAAGGGAACTTCTACACCAACTAAACCTCCAAAAAAATCCTACTTGGAATATTGACGAAGGTGAATAAATGCGTAGGGACATAAATTATTTACAAAGAAGATAGTAACAAAGATGAACTACAGATGATGGATTCAATGGAAGCTAAGTTGGATTCTAAGATGGATGGCTTAAAGGGGAGATCATGGAAGTATTGAAAGATTTAGTAGCGAGGAAGACACCTAAAAGTGAAAATGCATCCCATGAGGTATGATGAGGACACAAAGGAAGATCAAGAATGGAGAAGCTCCAACTTTGGTTTTTCGAAGACCAACCACGTTCCAAATTGATATAGAGGAAGTTTGATGGCAAGGACCCAATCACATGGAATACTTGAATGGAGTAATTCTTTGATCTCCATAATGCTACATACAAAAATGAATTGCTTCTTTTATTTAGAACTTAATCAATTTGTATGGTATCGATGGCTTTATTCTTGCAAATCACTTGTCGCTTGAGCGATTTTTCTGAAAATGATATAGAACACTATGAGGATACAAGAGCAATACCTTCTTTAGCCAATTGATAAATCTCAAGCAAAGGGTTGATTCATGATCACATTGAGAACTTCAAAGATTGAATATAAAAAGGTAGCGATATTCGGATGAGCACTTGATTGATGTATTCACGGGAACTTTAAATGAAGTAACATTCAACATGAGGGTTTCCTTTGGGAACCCAAATCATTGGAGAATGCATTTAAGGTGGCAGAAATGTTGAAACAAAATATGGCTATGGCTACTGAAGGGACCAATCCTAACATCTATAGAGAGAACAATGCTCCTTATTCACAATACCTCAACCTACAAGGTTGGAAACTCAACAATTGGAGGGAATGAAAAGAAAAGGTTTATGCTTTTGGTGGCAACAAGTGATGGGGACATAGAGATGCGATTGAGAATAGGAGAATTATTCTACATATGGGTGTGAAGAGGAAAGAAGAACAAGAACAAGATCCATCTCCAAGATGAAAATGTAGAAGCAATTTCGTTTGAAGAGTTCACTCCCACGATATCATGTATTGGCAATTAGCACTCCTCAAACCCTCAAGATCGAAGGGATACATCAAAGAAGGTAATAGTCCTAATTGATTCTAGCGGTACTCATAATTTCATTCACTATAAATTTAACCAAAGATCTCAATTGCTTTGTATATCCGGTGCCATAGTTTCAAGTAATGATTGCAAATGGAGGAACTATCAATTGCTGAGAGAAAATGCAACAAGATCAATCTTACTATGGGGAATAGCAATGAATAATCCAGTTATACCATGGGTGTAGTTCATATGTTACTAGGGTAATGGTTACAATCATTAGGAACAATAACTTTTAATTTTTCAAGAACCATGAAATTTTTCATTGGAAGGAAAAGAAATTGGTTAAGAGGTATAGCGAACTTTTGGGAAGGTGATAAGCTCTAGGCATGACAAAATTATTGAGAAAGGAGCATCAAGGCATTGTGCACAACTATGCTCACTAGATGTTCAAACTTATCTAATCCATCTATTCCTCAAGATCTCAAAGGATCATTGATAAAAATTCCAAAGTGTTGAAGATATTCCCAAGGTCTTCACCACTCAAAATCATGATCATGGAATTCACCTAATTCTGAGAGTGTTCCTCCTAACTTATCCAGTGCTCTAGGATATCATGCATGGAAAAGTGAAATTGAGTCATGGTTGAAGAAGAAATGTTAGAGGATTGACATTATTATACCTATCAGAAGTTCTTACTCTGCACTAGTGGTAATGGTATTGAAGATAACTCATGGTGTATGTGTCCAGTTATAGAGATCTCAACAAGATCACTATTAAAGATAAGTTTCCCATTCCATCATTGATGAATTTTTAGATGAACTACATGGAAAATCCTATTTCACAAAAATTGGATCTTCGTTAGGTAACATCAGATGAGAATGAAGGAAGATATCCCAAAAAACATTATGAATTCATGAAGCCATTATGAATTTTTGGTCATTCCTTGTATACAAATGCACCTTCCATTCCAAAGGGTTGATGAATTCCATTTTCCAAACCTTCCTTCGAAATTTTGTTAGTATTTTTTGATGATATACTATTTCTGAAGTCTTGGAGGATCATGTCGCGACATGTTGATGAGTGCTACAACTACTAAAGGAGCAACAACTATATGCCAAACCATCCAAATGTTTCTTTGGAGTAAAGGAGGTAGAGTATTTGGGTCATATTGTATCTCATGAAAGGTGTCAAGGTGCAAAAGACCCTAACAAGATTAAGGCCATGATGGGTGGCCGATTCCCAAAACATTGAAGAATCTTAGAGGATTTTTAGGTTTGGCAAGTTACTACATAACTTTGTGTTGAGAACTATGGAAAGAATAACAACACCTTTAATGAAATTAAATAACAAGGATTCATTTCATGGACCGAGGAAACTAAAGCTTTTGAAAAACTTAAAAGAGGTGATGTGTAAATCTCCTATCTTGACCCTCGGACCACAAAGACCTTTGTGTGGAATGTGATGCCTCGAGAGTAGAGTTGGTGTTGTCAGTAAAGGAAGGAAGGCCCTTGGATTTTGAAAGTGCGACCACTCAAGGGAAAGGACTTACAGGAAACCCATTTATGAGAAGGAAATGATGACAATACTACATGCATTGAAGAAATGGAATCCTTACCTATGGGTAAAAACTTCAAGGTCAAAGAGAAAACAGATCATGATAGTGTAAATACTTCTTGGAACAAGACTATCTTTAGAAGAACAACAAAAATGGTGACAAGATATTGGGTTATGATTTTGAAATCCTCTATAAAGGGGAAGCAAATGTTGTGTTAGATGCACTCTCAAGAGGGATGAAGATGTTGAGAGCCTTTCTCTATGCTATTTCAATCATCCAACCCGATTGGATAATAATAGAAGCAAAGGGATGAATGGAAGAATGATGAAAAGCGTGGACTCACATTCAAAGTAGCGAGTTCTAGTGCATCAGGAATACATTTACATGGAAAAATGATTCACTATGGTACAAAGATTGCTTATATTTATGTAAGAACTCGAACTCAAACAAAAGGTACTATTGGAATTGCACACCTCTCTCGTAGGGAGGGAAATGGGATTTTTGAAAACCTACCATAGATTTAAGAAGGATTTTTTAGGGATGGCCTTGATGTTCCAAACATTTGTGTAGAATGTTTGGTTTGCCAACAAAATAACGTTGAAACAATTGGACCCAGTGTCTTTTACAACCATTAGCCCATCCCAAATTAGAAGCCTTTGGGAGGAGGTTTCCATGGACTGCATCAGGGGGTTACAAAGTGAAGGAAAGAGAGTGTAATCATAGGTGATTGTTGATAGACTGACCAAGTGCGAACACTTTTGTGCACTCTCATCCCTTCAAAGCTAGGAAATACAGTTGCCACGCATTCATGGAGAACCCAGAGTTCAAAAGATACATGGCATCCCAAAAAGATTGTAGTGAAATGGAGATCCCATCTTCCTTTGGACGTTTTGAATGATTATTTTCTTGTTTGGAGTCTCAATTGGCTCATAGCTCATCCTATCATCCTCAATCTAATGGACAGAGCGAGATAGTGAACAAATGCATGGAAGGCTACCTTCATTTATTTGTCTCACGATAAACAAACCTAATGGTTCAAATGGGACACCCATGGCGGAATGGTGGTATAACACTTCCTTTCATCTTGCAACAAAATGACACCATTTATGGCTTTGGATACCAGCCTCCTTCCATCATTTCTTCTCTAAAAGAAAAATCTAAGGTTCAAAGGTGGAAGATCACATAGAGAATCAACAACAAGTTCTCAAATGGTTAAAAGGACAACCTGACCATGGCAAGAATCACATGAAACAACAATGAGATCAACATTGGACATACAAACAAATGTCTCTCAAACAAGCCAAGAAGGATAAGAAATTATCGCAAAGGGTACTATGGCCCTTATAGGTGTTGCAAAATATTGGTACTATGGCATACAAATTGGAGCTTCCTGCATCTTCCTTAGGTACACCCGAGTTTTCCATGTTTCATGCTTAAAAAGAAGGTTATAGAAAAGATCCAGTTCAAACTATATTTCGAACTTGATGAGAGCAAAATCATATTGGAGCTGAATCCATCACTAACACAAAATTCGCCCGGTGAGGAATAGATCCATTTAATTATCTCATTAAAATGGAAAACTACCAACTGAAGATTCCTCTTGGGAAGATAAGTCTTTTATAAAAAAGCATCGAGAGTTACTCAAACATTCTGGACAACACTGGTCTCGAGGGGAGGGGCATGTTAAGCCCTGTATTGGCTCATTACCTTATGGTGGGGCATATTATATTAGTATTGGCTCATTACCTTAATTGGGGCATATTATATTAGTAATGTTATTTTATTTATGTGACTTTAGGCCATTAGTTGTAATTATACCTCCTAGTCTCCTATATATACCAAGGAGACATTTTCATTTGAATCATCTTGTACTTGAACATTTAAGAATTGGGGTAGGGTTTCCCCTCGAAGGAAGCTTATTATCTAAAAATTATCTCTTTTTCAAAGTTGAGTACTTTTCCTGAGTTTTCTATGCTATATTGATGTTTGGTTCTTTAACAAAATAAGTCCTAGATACTAGGCTATATTAGGTACTCATATACAATGCAACTAATGAAATTAAATTGAGGAAGAGGGAAAATCGCATTGGGAACAAAGGCACCCCCCTCAAAGATAATGTATCAAAGAAGAAAAATGGTAGCTACTAGACAAATGTGTTATTCACTACAAGATGATCCAACAAAGTTTGAAAATTCTTCTCCAGAAATTCTTTGTGAGATGTAGAAATCTTTATGTACATGATGAAGTCCTTTGGAAACCTATTAGGACTTGTACCTCTTGATCCCATGGACCCATGTGCACCTAAAATATTCCTTTCTGGTGGACATGGAACCACATTCAAGGTTTGGTTTTGTAGGAGTGAGTCATGCTCATACGGATGGCTTCTTTCCATAATGGATTTCCCAAAACCTTATTGTAGTTATGCAGATCATTGGATTGAACCATATAGAAATGCATGGGCATCACACGTTATGAATATGAAAGTACATGATAAGGCTCCTCATGATGAGATCAATTCATCCTTGAATCCATTGGATTCCCTGCAAGGTTTTCTACTGCATGAAGTGTGGTATGTTTGATGAGATCAATTCATCCTTGAATCCAATGGATTCCCTGCAAGGTTTTCTACTGCATGAAGTGTGGTATGTTCCTTCTTGGGCATCTCTTGAAGCTTCGACACTAGCTTCTTATCTGGTTGTACTACCTGCTTATTTCCATGTACAAAATTTGAGTGTATGGAATCATCTATGATGTCTGAAACTGATGGAAGCACAAGAGTATATTCATGTTGCATTGGAGGTGCATGAAAAGTACTCTCATTATGTGTAAGTAGAAAATATGAGTCATCATCAGAAAACTTAGTGAATTTATACAACCTTGACTTGTGATCCACCTCACCAATTCCAATAATGGAATTGTCATGCATGTCAATTACTGAAACTGAATCTGATGTAAATTCAACCTTTTTACCTTTCTGAGTGATCTAATAAACTGAGAACATATTCATAGAAAGCTTTGGAACATGAAGAACATTCTCAAAATTTCCATTGTGGAGTTCCACTCTCCCTTCTCCTGTTACTACTATTGGAGTATCATCCCCCATGAGAATATGGGGTCTTGAGCATGGACTCAAAGAAGAGAAAACTTCCTCTTCCTCTTCCATATGATGGGATGCACCAGAATCTATAATCCATGAATCAAATGAGGAATTGATTTCAACCAAAGCATGATGATTACCTTTTGTAGTAGCATGATCTTTTTCCTTCTGCTTATTGAATTCCTCTAGAATGAAGTTTCCAAGGTTGTTATGTTGAAGTGTCTATGACATAAGATCGATCTGTTTCTTCATGCATGTGGATTTTTCATGATTTGGTTTATTGCAGTAAGTGCACTTCTTTCCCTTCTTCTTCTTCTTGGAATTTGAAGAGTCTTTGTAACCTAAAGAATCATTAAAGGGTTTGGAATATCCATCCTTCTCATTCAGTTTCTCCTTCCCGTTATGTTTGGATGATCTTTTTCCATCATGCATGGTGACTGCATGTTCTTTGGGATCCTTCATGAGGCCAATATATATGAGTTTTTTCTTCTCTTGTGTGAGAGACTCAATGAACTGAGCCATCGTAGGAATTTTTCAATTTGTTCGAAAGAGACATCTACCAGAATGGAAATTAGAGACATATACATCGTATTCTAGTCCTAGCTTGGCCAAGATTGTTAGAACAAGGTGTTTATATTGTGTATACTTGTCAATACCACATTCACCCAAGCTGAAAAGCAAGGATTTACATTTAGGGAAAAAATCCTGTATATTATCAAAACTTTTAGGGTCTAAGGGATTCAACTCTACCTCAAGCATATGTCCTCGCATCTCATCCAGGGATGATTTTAAGGATGGAAATTTATTTTAAAATGTAGAAACCTTGGCGAATCTTACTAATCCTTCATATGTCAACTATAAATGTTTGGCGATATTTTTGTAAAAATATTCAAATTTCTAAGCATTTAATATACTTTTAAAAAATTTTGGCGATTTTTAAGGTAAAATAATTTTATCTTATAGAATTTGGGCGAATCATTTTTAAAATAGAGAATCTCGTTTTTGGAAAAAACATGGAAAATTAGCCCATGAGCGAAATTTAGCCCCTAAAATCATCCTTGATCTCATCCTGATTTCCAAAGATTCCTTCCAAGGTGGTCCAGATCTCATTTGGAATCTTGCATGCGGCAACATGAAACCATAAATCAGTGGATATTAACTCAATAAGTAGTCATGTGGTATCATCCTTACGGTTCGCCCATCTGGCCTTCTCAAGCATTGATGTAGGTTATGTTTCTGTCCCCATCGTCAAATTATAGATTCCTTTTCTTTTGAGTTGGAATGAAACCTTCAGATTCCATTCAAAATATTTGTAGTTTGTGAGTATTATCACTAGACTTGATTGAATAATTTGCATTGCCTCCATCCATGCTATTGATTATGAAAAGATCCTGAAAACCCAGATCGTGGATTCTGAGACATGACTGACGGTGCTATGGAAACTATATATATGATAAAATAGATATATATCCTAAAATATGGTGCGAGTTTTGGATATTTTTGGTGGGCATGATAATCCCTATGTTATACGTCTCTAGTAAAACTTTCAGCCCAACCTAGATCACGAATTTTGAGATATCACAATTTTACTACAGGAAACCAATTTTTGGAGGGTTATTGAATCATCGCACCCTAGAGAAGGATAAAGTGCGATGATGTTGAATCATTGCACCCTAGTGAAGGACACAGTGTGATGATTATGAAAAATTGGATCATTGCACCCCAGGTGAAGAACACAGTGCGATGATGTCGCACCTTTGCTATGTATAGGTTGTGACAATGCCTAGAAAAGTTTGAGTGTGATCGTCACACCCTTCGACAGGGATAGGTCATGGTGATTCCAATCGTTGCACCTTTTGATAAGGATAGGCCACGACGATTGTGTAAACTAGGTTTACTCAATGACTCTTTCGCTCTTCTCTGGCTTGTCTAGGTTGCTCCAAGCCGCTTGGCTCTGATACCATGTCAATGTTTCATGAAAACCTACACAGGAGACCTAGCTAAAGCATACACAAACAAATATTATCAAGAAAAGGAAGAGAGATACAACATGAAGAATGATAATCAATGTATATTATGATCTTATCAATGAGTGAGTGATCTTCACTCATATAGGCAATGACATCCTATAATTAGGAATGCATGCATAATAGTGATGGTTTAAGATTAGAAATCCTAAAATACAACTAATTAGTTAAGTCCCAGTGAAATAGTGTTACTCCCACTGAATGAGTGTGCCGAAAATATAAATTTCTCCAACATTATAATATAACACATATACTATATGTGTTATATTATAGCACATATACTATATGTGTTATATTATAACACATATAATATATGTGTTATATTATGTTATATGTATAATACATATAACATATGTTATATGTATAATGAAAAAGGGTGGCTTAAAACCTTTCTTCCTTTGATCCTTTTTACCTTTCATCTTGTCATCCCAAGCTTTTTGGAGAACTGGCCTTCCTTTGCTTTTCTCATAAAGATTCCTTGCTCTCCTTATGGTTTCCTATAAAGTATTGGGGTTATCATATTGTATCTTGTCATGGTAGAAGGAGGGTAACCCACTTAGAAACCTTTATATTTTCACCTTATCATTTTTTATGAAGTCAATATACTTCAACAATTAAAAGAGCCTCTTTTAATATTCCTCCATTGCCATACTTCCCAACTTGAGTTCAAATAACTCTTTCATATTTCTTTCATAATAATTCTCAGAAAAATATTTCTCTTGGAAATATCCTTTGAAATTCCTCCATAAGATCGTCTTCTCATCAAGGTTCTTCACTTTCTTAAGATGATCCCACCACATGGATTCCTTTCCTTGCAAGTGGTAGGTGAAAATTATAGACTCTACCTAGGAGGGGTAATCATGCAGCTATAAATATTTCATCATTTCCAATATATAGGCCTCAACATCTTCTCCTTTTCTATTCTCACCATTGAAAGTTTGTGGCTTGATCTTCCTGAGCTCACCTTGAAAGTTGTCTGCCTCATGCCTTCTTCTTTTCCTCTAGACATAAGACACACTTGGGATTCTCTTTGTCCCTAAACTTGCATGAGTTCTTCTAGTGTATTCTTGTGGAGAATGGTGGTTCCTTCTCACGCTTCTTGACTTCCTCTCATTTCCATGATCATCCCATTTTCTTTCAGATCTAGATGATGTCACTTGTATATCACTAGCATCTTTCTATGTGACAGAGTCTTTATTGACTTGATTATGAAACATATTTAATCTATAAAGTATGTCTTCTTCATCCTTCATAATCCCATCATTATCATCTCTATATCTATGCACTTCCCTATGTAGGCTTCTCATAGTTATAGGCTCGTTCATGTCTCTTCTTCCATTTGACTATGTCTCAACATTTCCCATGTTGACATGGAGACCTATGATATCTTCATCATGGCTGTAATATCCCTAAGAATCTTCCATAACTCCATTCGTCATATAAGAACCAAAGTTATTTTCTTGTACCTCTAATTCTGCAATAAATGTGCATGTAATAATTATTGTTAGAACATACATAACAAAAAACATTTCATCAATTGGAATACATGTTAGTCTTTATCCAAGTCTATGAAGGAAGCATTGCATCAAATCAAAATATGATTCCTTAGATACATTCCTCTATGAAACAACTTTACATTAGTTGTACTCATGCCTCAATATGACTTCTGAGCAAAAAGTTACAACATTTACAAGTTGCAATTTCCACTCTTTTACTACTACAAAAATCTCTTTGATCACTTTTTGAGAAATTTTAGCACCCAAATAAAAATTATGGGTGGATGTATCCCTTTTTATTCTCAATACCTCTCCAAAAACTATTTGTTTGCTCAAATCCAAGCTCTAAGATGAAAGTTATGGTCCAAAGAAGTTTTGACTGTTTTACCCAATTTATTCCTATATGCTACATGTTCCTTCTTCTTTTTCTTTCACATTTTTACATACCCAAATTCCAAATTTGGATCCATGGTTGTCTTATATAGATCATAATATTTCCATGGACCATTCTTGTGCCCCAAACAGACTTTTGAGCAAGGATTTATGCCCTCTAGAAGTAAATTTGTGCCAAAATTTTACCCTTACTATTTTGGATGTAACTTTCTCTTCGAGTTCTTTTATTTGAGATGTAGAGACAAAGTGTACCTTGGTACACTCTATTCTCGTGGGGTTTGATTCGCTAAAAATGTCGTTTAGGCCTTCAAAAATGCCCTGCAATTTAATGATATTCAAAAATATGAAAATTTTGGAAATTTTCATATAAAAACTGATTTTTTTTTGTTACAACAACCTTTTAAATATGTTTCATTGATATCAAATCGAGAGAAATATCAACCATTGACCTAATAAACCTTCCCCAGGGACATAGATTGATTTCCACCGTCGGTCGACAACTTAAACAATCTCGACCGTTGATCTCTGACACTAGATCGACCATCGATCGATTCTCATTTACAAACCAAACTTGTCTACACATCTCCTCGACACCCAATACTCGACCATCGACCAATTCTCTTGCCAAACCAAAACTACTCTCAAAATCCACTAAACCCCGACCATCAACCCTCTCTTTTCTAATGCTAAAAATGTTGACGTGGCATGACACGTGGATGTTGATGTGGCATGACACATCATCCTAAAATGTTAACTTGGATGACATGGAATGACATATGGATGGTAATGTGGCATGACACGTGGATGCTGACATGGAATTCCACATCATCACCTACTTTCCTTCATTGACCATTAACCATTTCTCTTGGATGACCCAAACACCTTGTCGATTTTGCCGACACTCGACCATTGGCCCATCTTCCATCAATGACCTCTCTTGATCGATTAAAAACCTTCATTGAATTGGTTTATTCTCAATAATTGGCCCATCGGCCATCGATTATTTATGTTAGAAACTAAAAACACTTCGTCGTATTTGACTGAACCGACCATAGACAATTTTTCTTAGCAAACTTCAATACTCGGAAATTATTTTGATCAATCTAGGTCATCGATCTCTTATTGAGAAAAATGATCTTAGTTGTTGATTTAACAAACCTGATCCAACTCTGTCGACACCCGATCATTAACCATCAAACTTTGAAGATTTATTTTGGACACGTGAAAATTTTTCCAAAATTTGTTGATCCTTGACCATAGACCATCATTGATCAAATATTCTTTTTTCCAAATCCAACTCTTCGCCAAACTCGTCGATTTGAAAATCGAACATCGACAAATTCTATTGGTGAACTTCAACACTTAGCAATTTTTAATCGAAATCGAAGTGAATCTAGGCTGTTAATTTCCAAGCCAAGATGATCTTGACCATCAATCGGCTCCACTTCACAAAACTATGAATTGAATCTTGGTCATTGATTGACCCCAACCTCTTAAATGATGAAAATGAATCCAGACCATTGATTTGATCCATTTTCAAAACAACTGCAAATGAATCTCAACYATTGATCGATTTCAACTTCAAAATGACCAAAAATTAATCATTTCCATTGATCGAATTAACCATTCAAATGTTTAAAACCTTCTGAAKTTTAAATTTATCAAAGTGAATCTAGGCCATTGATCATGATATCAATCATGATCTCGATTGTCGATCCATCAAACTTCTTACAACTCTAGAATGACCATTAAAAATTGAATTTCAACCTTCCAGGTTGAATTTAACTCTGTAAATCTGTAGATTTACTCCATTGAACTTATCTTAGACAACCACGATTCATTTAAACTCATATTTTTCCCACAAATTTGTGGATTTCACTATAATTGCATTCATTTTTTCCCAAACTCACACTGTTCAAAGTCTGCAACATCGAATTACTCAATTCACAATTGTCTTGGTCCATCCAAGCGCAGTATTTGAACCAGAGGCTTTGATGCCATAACGTAATATCCCTTATTCTAGTTGAAGAACATTATGGAACATAATACTCAAAAATTAAAAATTTACAACTAACTAAATTAATTTCTTGTAGCTTTCAACTATGAATTAAAACCATATTAGCTACTATATGTTATAGTTAATTACATGCATCTACAACAATTTAAAACAAACATGAAATGAAACTAATAAACTTAATTACAATAGAATACACATCATTCCCAAATACCCAGAGTTCGTGCACATCAAATAAACTCATAATAGAACAAAAGAAAGATAAAACACTTATCTTTTATAAACAGTTGTTCAACTAGCTTCTTGGGATGGACATTCCACCCAACCATAGAATTGATGTTCCAAATATCAACAACAAGTCACCCTCGAGCTATGGCTAGAAATCCACAACATAGGGTGGTCTCTCATTCTCCACTCACAACTCAGAAAAATCCCAACCGACTAGTATTCTCCTACAACTAGCTCGATTTTCCACCGGTTCTCTTCCTCTCGACTTGCCTAACCCAAGGAATGTACCCCTTCATTGATATTAGTCCCTCAAGAATCCCATTCATTTAATAGGGTCTCTTGGGCACAGGTAACTAGGAATATCTTAGCTGATAAACTCAAGGGAACTCATTGTCACGAAAACTACCAACAACAATAGAAAACACTTGACGTTATAGTGCAACTCTCAGAGGAGTTCACTCTTAAGGACTAACAACCTGAATATTTATTCTTCAGCTCCAATACACTACATAAACGCTCCAACATTCTCCCTCCATGGTTTCTCTAGCCTAAGCTCTTTTTCTTTCTCTCTACTTGTTTCTCATGCAACAAAAATGATTGTCTAAAACTACTATCCCAACCCATGCAAATTTCCTCCCTTTGGATTTTTTTTCTTGACTCACACACTTCCCCAAGTTGATTCTACTCATCCCCCATGTACCCAATAACTAAGGGATGTGACTTTTCACACCCACCCTCTTACATTTATTCAATGATTGGCTTTGGGAACACTCAATTAGAAATTATAAGGTTCATATACCAATATAAAATTTAGGAAAAATAGGTTGAATTAATATACATGGATAATTCCCCCTTGGTCCCCCTCTTAGGAATTCTCTTAGACCCTCCCCTCTCTTGTGTATTAGTTCATCCCCAATTTTGGTACATGTCCCATTAGCAGTTGACATCACATTATTATTATTAAAACATAAAATACAATTCGCATATACATCACTTTGGCCATAGCCACACATTATATCTACATTAAATGTTAATTAAATTACGGATTATAGTGGGGATGTTACATACATGGAGGAATAAAAACAATGCATATAGATATTGGAGTAGCACAATGATAATATGGAGCCAAATGAGAAATTAGAATCACAATCAAGGTGGTAGAGAAGAATTTGGACCCATGTCCACATTTCACTAGGAGGGATGTATGCTCGTGCTTGATACTAGTTGACTATATTTCTTAGTAGATCATATTATATGTCTTCCACTCATGTTTTTAGGACAAAATATACAAAGGGGGATTTAATGCAATGTATCTATGGAGGATAATATGGGGTAGCTAGGGAGGTACCCAAGGAGGACAATTATTGTAATGTGACCATAATCATGAAATAGACCCACTTGATAGTAGGTGGGTAATAAATAGGCCCACCAAGTAGTTAGAGGGAATAATATAATGATAAGAGGTAGTTGGCATAGACCCTAAGGTATACTCATAAGAACATACATACACATGAGTATCATTATATTGATATATGTTCAATTTTGAGGATTGTATTGAAGCAAGTGTGGATCAATAAGGAGTGATTCTTTCCACAAGGATTATTTTATAGTGTTACCCTACCTTAGGGTTCTATTTAAATTCTTGTGTTGTCTATTGCATGTGTTCATTTTATTTTTCTGAAGTCAAGGGTTTCTATCTTTTATCTACTAAGGTTCACTACACTATGGGATATATGATATTTGTACCTCAATGCACTTTCTTTAAGGAATTCAAGGCATGCCACTATATGGAACCTAACCACAACGATGTAATTCACTCCAAAAATACTCCATATTTCCGTACTATTGAGTAAAATGAAGTTGACGATGTACACCCTTTTTCCAACTCTCGTTAGGAGATAGTCTTGGAAGTGAAGTATTAAAATTTTTCTCATTTACAATTAATGTAAATTTAGAATTTTCACCTCAATCTTGAGGTTTCTTAGATGACCTATTTCCTATGAACTTTCAACCTTAGGGTAGAATCTGAAATATTAATTTACAACTACAATATTTCACTTTTATTCTTCTCAAATTCATAGGGAAACCAAAGAAAATATATACAATTCAAGTGCACTTCAATACCACAAAGTTACAACCCTTGGGGCACACTTTTCAATCATATAAAAAAAATTCAAATGTCTTATTAAAACATATTATAATAGTAGTAAATTTGTGATATTATCTTCTAGATATGTGTTAAATCACTTAACCAATACATCATTATGTTAATTTGAATCAACTTGAACAACTAATGCTAGAATCTACCTAATCAAGAAGAAAACATAAGCTAAAATTCAAATATGAAACTACATATTATTTGAACAATTGAAACAATTTATTTATATAAGAGACAAACTATATGCACACACTAGTAGCTTATCACAAGCTAATACAACTCAAATTCTAGCTAGGGAAACTGTAATAAAACCCAAGTCCCCAACTCCTCTAACCAATGTTGGTCACTCCAACAAAGATCTTCCTTGGAACCTATAGTAGCATCCCACAATTCTAAATATTATTTTCTCTTGTTTCTCCATAATAAGCACACTAAGTAGCACCGGGGTTTTGAAATGCCACAAAACCATAGTCTTCGTCTCTCACTAGAAATATATAATAAACAGATTCCTTAGGTCCTTTAGGGTTTATGCCAATTGAATATTCTAAACTTTCTCTAACCCTAGTCTTTCTTTGAAATTACTCTAAGAACTCTAGCACTTAAAACAAAGAGAAACAATACACATGAACAAGATTACAAGAAGACACGTTTTCCCTATTCTCACATCTCTAGCTCAAGCGTGAGTTTATGAGAAAACGGGTACAAGTAATTAAAATAATTTCTCCTCCCTTTATTTATATGAAAGGTGAGGGAGGAAAAATATCATAAAGTGGATTAAGTCCATTAAAAAAACTTATCTAATCACACATGTCAATCTCCAATGCAAGCATTTCCAACAAGCAAGGTTTCAAGGATAAATGCTCCATGATATGTGTTCAACGCTCATCCTCCAAAAGCCCCAATGATCCAATGCTCCATCCTAATCCATGTGTTCCTCTGGGTCCACCCAACCTGTATGATCACCCCTTAACCCAAGTGTCCTCAAGTCAAGCAAAAACCTCCATATAAGAAACTAAGTGTCCCTATGCCATCTATGTCTCAATTTCCTCTTCCAAGATGTCCAATAGTCCTCCAAGGAAAATCATCCTCCCAAGAAAATAACCAACCTCTATGTGCATGTTCCATGAATAAATCCACTAAGCCACATATGTTTTCAATTTCCTAATGGATTATGCCACATAAGCATCCAATCATGTCATAACAATCCAAGAGTAAGATATCTATGATGTGCGCGTCTATCATAGAATAACTGAGGGTAATTAACGCACCATGCACCCGACATAACATGAAGCACCCCCAAACATGGTGTAAACACTTTCATAGAGGTCATGCATGTAATGTTGTTATCCTTTGTTGCTTTTACAAAAGTGACGATCATTGCATTGTAAAAGGGCATTATAAAATATGAGTAGGACTTGATTATGGAGTCAAGGTGAGAAACATTGCAAACCATTGTATTATTGTGGATTTTAGTGGTATTTAGAGAGATAAAATGTAGGTTTTTACCTCATCCATATGTAATTAGAGGAGGGTAGGTGAGTTTCTTAGATATTTCTATCCTAGGGTAGAAGACATAAGTCTCATTGTTGAATAAGATAACTCCTAGAGCATTGCATCATCTTCTACTTAGAAGGAAAACAATTAATTTATTATTGAAACCAAAGGTTAGACATCTAACTGAACAAATACAATCTAACCTTACTCAACTTGACCACACTATTTACTCATCTACGCATCCAAAAAAAATACCCAACACAAAAGGAAAATAATCACATACATTTATACATTTTTCACTTCAAAAACTTTATCATCACATTCCTTCTCTCACATTTTCATTATTCTTTTCATGTTTTATATTAATCATTCTCTTTTTCCATTTTTGGGATATGTTAGTATCATAGCAGGAATATTTTGTCATCAAACTGTCCACTAGTAAATGCATTGCATGTTGGGCTAATCAAATATTGGTATTCACGTCTTTCCTTCTCATTGTTGTCCATATACCAGCTTTAATAAATAATTCTTCTTTCTTTCAAACTAATTGTTAATCGATCACTCCAATAGTACATTATGTCATGTGCCATGATACACATATTAAGATAATATAATTGGTAAAATTTGAAGGACTTTACCTTGATTTGTTTACCCCAACCCCCAACTTAAGTAGACATTGTAGTATATATAGAGATCACATTTGAATTATATTGAGTAAACCCTATATTCACAATGACAATAGAAATTGTAACTTAGAAGAACTCCATTAGATTTGAAGAAGTGATATGTGGCATAGTAACATGACTTAGGTGGATGGTTCAACCAATTAATCTAATCCTAGATTTACTAGCTACAATAAACACTATAATTTAGAGGGACTCGACCAAATTTGAATTAGTAAGCTATAACCCTCCATTGAAAACATGTTTTAAGTGGATGGTGAAACCACTTAAACTAATCCTTAAATCTAAGAAACATAACTATCACACAAAATTAAATCAATTTTTATAAATGTGAATGCATGTGTCTTTGTTATTTAAATTTTGTTTTTGTGAGAGGAATCTACTCATCCATCCCAAATCTAATCTCTACAAGAGCATTTTTCTAGTCCCTAAAAGAGGATTTTGATGATCTCGAGCATTGTAACATTATCTAGCAATAATTTCCTCTATAAACGAGTAAGTGAAGGTTATTTGACTTTTCATTAGTTTATTTTCATACTATAAATTATTATAAAATTTTCCAATATTAAAAAAAAAACAATTTATTAAATTAATTTTTTAAAAACCAAATCTAAATTTTTATTTTTTAAACTTTTACTTATTACAATTCTTGATTGATCAAAAAAGCTATTAATGACATTAATTTTGATGTCACCAATTCTACATATTTTTATTTTAATATTTTATGAAAAAAATACTTATTAATAACCAATATTACTAAACCGAACTTAACTACATTAACAATGATGAGACTCGCTAGGGGCATCACCTATATTAAGGATCTCATATTCCACGAGCTATCATAATCCTTAATCTATGGAAGTTAGCATTCAAACCCTCGTGTTAGTAAGATTTCATAGATGCCCTAATCCCCTTTTCTGTATTGGGTCCAAGTCTCGAAGATAAAGTTTCTTTAGCTATCTTATGGCCATGGATTTTGTGAATTATATGCATTTGTTATTTTATTAGTCCCTGCCTTTAGACAACAAGACTATTGTAAACAGTTTTCCATTTTGCATTAGTTCGTCATACAAACCAAGAATTTTAACCCTAAGTTTTTATTCTTTATTTTATTTACATTTTTTCTAGCCCTATTAAATAAGCAGATAATTATAATTTGTTTTAACCAATAAAAATATTGAAGATCTTATTTGGCCTCATATCAAGGCCAGGGATAGTAAAAGGATTTTAAACTTAGGAAACTATAATGTACATGTTTTGACATGAACTAATGCTATCTCCATAGATAACATTAGTTAGCTAACATTTTTTTTGTTAGTATTCCATATCCTAAAGTTTCCTTAAACCATTCAAGCATACACCCTTTAAACATTGAAGCATATGCCTATAGCGTGGCTGCTCTTCATTTTGACACATGTACCGTCATGCAAACTTACGTAACATATGTCCATAGCGTGACCGCTCTTCATTTTTCCACATATACCGTCATGCAAATTTAGGTGTCTTTGTCCAACCTTTCCTCCTGGCTTACTGTGAGTGAGTGCCTTCCTCCTTATACATTCGATCTATCCGCAGGTGAAAAAGAGAGCAGCTCCAATGGGCCTTGGCCCACATTGGCTAGAGGAGTAGGCATGTAAATAGAAGCCGAAGTGTCTTACCCTTTCGGCGGCCACCTTCCTTTGGAGAAAGATCAGCTTAGAGATAGGTTCCAAGTTGATCAGCCTTAGCCACCCGTGCAGTGGGTCAACCTCTATTTCTTCCTTTCCTCCTGAATTACAACCAACGTTATTTCTAGCGTCCATTTTCTTCCTCCGATCCCTGCAAACTAGGGTCTATCCATTTCTATCAGACTTGTCACTAGTCTACATAATTTCGCTAGTCTGCATAACTACTAGAATAATATGTCAGGTTTAATATGAAACATTGCTTAAACACTTTTTAGTTTTGGGATATATATTTTCAAATTTATATCTGTCCTCGAGGTATATGCATATTCATGGCCTTCTGGGAACTTATTTGTTTTTTATCTGATAATCTGACTTCTCTGGCATGAATATTTGGAATAGTCAAGACAAAACTTTCTTTTCTCAATATCCATATTTATTCCCATGAAGTACTATAGGTTTAGTGGATCAGTGGATTTGTGGATGCCCCTGTGAGTTTCCTTGCTTGTAGCATAGGTTCTTAATTTTTTTTGTGTGATCGGGATGATCAGATTAAACATTTGAATTTACGGGAAGGATAGTTCCTGGAATCCTATGTGCAGCGAGGCATGTGGCCTCATCTTCTTCCGGGTCGAGAAACAATGGCAACAGCCATAGCTCAAAGCAAAGGGTGGAGGAGAAGCCTAGTCAGTTTGTTACAAGTGATTCCATAAGGCCATCATCCTCCATGCAGATTGTTAATGATGCTACTTCATGTCTTTCTACTCTTTCATTTGAATCTATTACTGTAGAGAGTAATGTAGAGAGTAAGACTAACCATAGTGTGTGCAGGTAACAACATTTTGGATGAAAACATTGTGTATATAGGGTAAAAGAAAGACTCATTTCTAGCACAACTAGGATTGACAGTAACTATATTTTATGATAAGACTTTGGGGATGGATTGTTTATGTTTTAGATAAATGATGATAACAAAAATTTTATAACAACATTTTTTTTTCAAAATATTTGTTTTTTTCTATAAAAATCTATTGTGTTAGGGATTTGAATATAGAAAGTAATTCCACAAAATACCTTGGTTCAGCAGTAGATCCAGTTGAAACACCACCACCACTAGTTTCAGTCGATAAGTATCTGTAAAGGAAGAGACTTGCTTTTGAAGAAAACCTAAGCATAGAGGCTCAACACCAACAAACCAAACTATTACACTAATAATAGGAACCCACCCTTGCAACTGTTCCCACTACCTTTGCCCCTAGAACCACAGGACCAAATCCCAACATTGTAGAATCAATGGAGCCATAAAAGGTGAGATTCTAATTTATCATGCTATTTTCCTCCCCTAGACATTACCCTATCCTTCGTTAACAGGAGAGTCTGGGAGCAAGGCGTAGCGAACGACAGTCTCTCCCAATAAATATGCAGTCGAGTCCCTCCGAGCGAGCGAACCATGTCATACATAAACTTGACTGTTTTAAGTAGCCTACGGGTTGAGGATACGAATAAACCTCGGATAGTGGATAGTGTTCTCAATCAACGGTGAAGAGTAAGCCAATACTTCCTTTGCTTCGTAACCATGTACGACTATTCCAAACAACCATGTACGACTATTCCAAACTATATATACAGAAAAACTCCTGGCCTGCGTTTCAAGTAATAGAGAGATGGTTCGGCACCCGATCCTTCTAAACAGAAATAAAGAATGCAAAGATAGGTGCTGCGAATCAAATCATGTGAGTGTGTTAGACACCTTCGCAAGATTTCATTGATGTTGGAGAGCCGAAACACTTCCACAGCGAAGAAACAGACAGATTTCTTTTGCAATTAGAAAAAACCTTAACAGATGAAGATGAAGAAGAATGCGATCCTAATGAGGAGATCGTAAACGGAATCATGAGAAGCCTGGAGGAAGAGATTGCCGGGACATGTTCCACTTCTTATCTCCCCTCCAACGCTGAGGATAATTCGACGGCTTCCGATATTTTTAGCGGCCAGGACAGTCAAACCCTAGATTCTGAATCGGGGGTTGATCTTTCATATCTCCTGGAGGCTTTAGATGATGACCTCGGCATTCCCCCGAGCCCCGTCCTGGTCTTGAAGTACGAAGTCTGTCCATCTTCAAAGGAAGCATTGGAGGTTTTGTCGGAGACCCCGTATGGAAAACTTTGATAACTATCAACAGTTTCCATTGTACGAAGATGCTTGGGATGCGAGCCAGCTGCATGATTATATCAACAGAGATTTTGTCAGCCAGAGCATGTTATTTGACGGGGATTTTCCTTTGGCATGCAGATTGGGAACTGTCGGTGGCATGTAGCCAAAGAAGGGGCTCA
>SNQJ01S0062612.1:0-28542 GCA_010110895.2 Picea sitchensis
TGTTGTTAAAGTTAAGGAAGGTTTGAAGGTATGTGATAATATACACCAGGTCTATTACAGAGTTACAAATCAGATTTGGAAAATGAAATTGATGAGGGAATTTGTTTGAGGTACATGGTGTTAGCACTGTGAGTCACCCTCATACTGCGAGAGGATAAGCCCAGTACCCATCAAAATGTTTGTGGAGGTAGGTTTATGAGTGGAGGTCAAATGGACAAAACTCAGTACCATAATGTTTTAACATGAAAACTAGACAAAAAATGCATAGGGAAATGAGGTCCTCATTAACTTCAGTCAATGGTTTAAGGTTAAAGGTTTGTAGAGGGAATACTTAGTGAGAAAGGTGGACAAGTCTGCCATGGGCATCCGACTTTCAAGCAGCTTGGTGAAGAAAAACTCAGGCACAAGAGAACTCTTGAACTCAAGTTTCAGACATTGAAATGTATCACAACAACATAATAATAAAAAATCCATTACCATGTGACTATGATGACTCATATGGATCCTCCATGCATGAGCATTTCAACACAAGAGGGGAAAAGGCAACAAGGAAATTACTGAAACAGGTCACAACAACATTATAATCAACCCTACATTACAATACAACTACAACCCTCATTTGGATCCTCCATGCATGAGTGTTTCAACAAATATTTAAATAATATGATGAAAGAAGTTGACTTCTATTAATGCGAAAGTCTCAGGTCTCATACAAAACCAAAGAACAACTTTGTTATCAAAATATTACAAAATAGGGAGCTATTCTCAACCAGCTGACGAACATAACAAAATATTGAACTCACTTATTTATACTCAGATCAGCCCACAACTGCCAGGAGTGTGATCCAGCCATCCCATTCAAGGTTTTATGTCTTTGCATCCTTCTGTCAGACTATGCATGTTTCCTCCTATCAGACGCAATCTCAGATCAGTATGGGCCTACAAGAAGAAATTTTCCATCGTGGTACCTCGAGTTGACAGTTCTGTCTCCTTAGCCACAATTTCCATGCTTTCCATTTATTGGATTGAGTTGAGGTTTCAGCTACCAATCCCTCTTTTCTTAATTGATCTCCCCTCAGGATCGGGGTGAGGCTTAATGCCTAGGGAGATGCCACGTGTTTCTCTCAGATTTTTCGTTATATAAGCATGTGATAATGGGGGCGTCATAAGAATTTTGGATTCACACCACTTTTGAGCCCACAATTCACCACCTTCTGCCACGTAGCTCTTCCTCTATACCATGGTTTCAATTACGAGACCGCTCAAGAATTTTATCATTCGAGCATGTTGTGTCCCCACAATGAAAAGTGGTCATTGATATGGTCACGATCTATGATTTGGGAGCACCTACTAAATTTAGCGCCACCGCTAAAGTTTATCCACCCACCAATTATAGGATCCATTAAAATCGCACATGGAGATGGCGCTCGGAACAAGAACACTTCCCGGATGATGATCTCCCACAACTGACGTGGTTCCCTGACGTCTCTATGCTAACATGTCGTGGACGTAGGGGTGACATGTGTCACTCAAAAAATAGGTTGAAGACATGTTCAGAAATTCTTGAAATGACTGCCATGTGTCCGCGTTAGATGGATGCCACATGTCTCTAATAGATGAGCACCACACATCAGAACTAATGGGTGCCAAGTGTCTTCGATACTTCAAAGTTAGGGGGGTCTGCATATAGAGATATCATAACTCATATATTAGTACGGGCCCAGGTGACATGGCGACCTGAAATGAATGTTGAAGCTTGGAAACAAACCATAACCATCGATCTGAGGAGGACATACGACAGAGATCTATGAACTCCGGGAGAAAAGTACGCAGAGGAAATCGGGAGCGGAGAGGCTGAAACTCCCAAAGTCCAAAGTCCCGAAGTAAAATACCATACTTAGATCTGGAAGGACACACGGAAAACATATGTGGACTCCGGGAGAAAAGTACTCTGGAGGAAATCAGGAGTGGAGAAGCCAAAGATCCCAAATTCCGAAGTCTCGAAGTGAATCTTGATCGTTCGATCTGCAGGACACATGGCAAAGATCTGTGGAATCCAGGAGAAATTGCTTCGAAGGAAAGCGGGAGTGGGGAATCCGAAACCCCCGAAGCCTAAACTCCCGAAGTAAATCCCTACCGTCCATTCTGGAGGACGCGCGGTGCATGATATAAAACTCCAGGGCATCAACCTAGTCTTTAAACCTCCTGCAAATTTGACATTCTGAATGCACGATTTCCTTTTATCTAAACTGCTGCTGGGATCTCCACCATTGATAAACGAACCCGCCCATTTCTTGTATTTCAGCCCAAAATATACTACACTTGAATGTTTCTCTTTTTTATCATGGTTGTCACCTGTATCAACAAAGTAGTTGGTCATCATGTGACCCCTGACAACTTTCTGTGATAACATTGGATCTAAAGGGGATGGCATGCTCCCTGTGAGCTGCCAAGAACAAGCAATTCCAATGCCTTAGTTGTTGGGTTGTGCAGTCATCTGGCCTGTGCAACCAATCCTTTGTAGACCTTCAAGATTTCATATTTAATTTCTTCCATATCCTGATATACTGGGAGAAATTATGATTATTTATTGAAAACTGAAAACAAATGCTCAGATACTGAGCTTACTTATGCACACTCCTACTCTAATCAATTGCTTCCTCTAGATCAGGTAAAATCATGCTTCCAATGAATCCATACAAGTAATTGATTCACAAGTGAAATTCTTGATCTGGAAAAGACGAATGCAAAAACCCATGAAATACATAAATGCAATTCGAAAGGACAACATAACCAACCTTTTTTTGACAAAAACATTTGACATTTGAACTACTCAAAGACTCCATATAATCAGAAAACGGATCATAAAAACCATAAGGAAATACCTCGGTCTGATATTGTTCCAACCGAAGATCAAATATCCTCGACATATTCTCTTTCCCATGGAAGCTGCCACTTCCAGCTACCTTCAAATATGAACATGGTTGTAGACTAATTTCATTGCTAATTTCGTTGCTTCCAGATCCAGGTTCAAGCATGGTGAATGCAAGTTTGTTGATTTGCAGAGATGGTTGCTCAATGTCTTTTGTGGACCCAGGATGGCTTATTTCCACACAATGTTGTTCCTTAATGTATAAAGGAAAAGGCTCTATAGTATGGTCTTTAAATTCCTTCATATCCACATCGGAATCTGATTCATAACTGTCATACACCAGTTGGCTTCTCCCCAAGTCAACAAAATGTGATGTAGGGATCTTCTCTTCTTCTCTGAATATCCATCAAATATAGGTTAGCTCAAAACTCTTTTAAATTGCAAAGACAAATGAGCAATCTCTTGATTCTTCTCTTCAATCACATGTGAAAATACATCATGGGAAACCTCTTGAAGGAATAGAGAAAAATCCTCTTCTACAACTATTTCTTCTTTTAAATATAAGATAGCAGGGGCATCAAGGGAAAAATATAATGCATCTATGGATATGTGATCATCAATACTATCATCAATCATATCTTGAAGGCCTTCTTCTCAAGAAATAGAAAGAGAAAAGTTTTCATCCATATTTTCAAAATACTTACTTCTATCCTTACTTTCTCTTTCAATCAGATCTTCACAAGACTCATCACACGAGGAACACTCTATTGTCTGTTGAATATCATACTTGAATCTTTCATAACATTCTTCAAGAATTGTGTCAGAATAATAATACCTCTTACAATACTTTTTGAAAGCTGCATGAAATTCTTTCAAAGAAGATATGTTGGCAATAGCAAGTGACCTATACCATCTTCAAGAATCACCATTTAATGAGTATACAAACATCTTCATGAGATCATCTTCATGATAGATATCCAATTTATCTATGCACTGATGAAAATTTACGATATGTTGTGTAGGATAATATCCTTCATCTCCACAAAATATGGGAAGAAAGTCTGTGCATTCTAGGAAAGAAGGCACGGGATTAGGAAAACCAGGAATAGCTGAAAAATTTAAAGGTGCAAACCTTTGAGCCAAGATAGCTTCCATTTATATTGTATCCAATATCAGTGAATGCGCCAACAGGTTCTTCCTTCATGGAGTGGAGTCGCCAGGTGAATGATGTAGTCTGAATAATGTGTCCAACTTCAGTTCACCATATAAAACTAGATCTCTTCATTTTTGTTCTCCCAGGGAAGATATATTCACTTCCATACCCGGCAGTGGCGCCATTAATGTTAGCACTGAGAGTCTCCCTCAGACTATGAGAGGATAATCCCATTACCCATCAAAAAACTTTTGGAGGTAGGTTTGTGAGTGGAGTTCAAATCGACAAAACTCAGCACCAGAATGTTTTAGCACAGAAACTGGACAAGCAATGCATAGGGAAATGAGGTCCTCATTAACTTCATTCAATGGTTTAAGGTTAAAGGTGAGCATAGGTAAGACTTAGTGAGAAAGGTGGACAAGTCTACCATGGGCATCTGACTTTCAAGTAACTTGGTGAAGAAAAAATCAGGCACAAGAGCACTCTTGGACTCAAGTTTCAAACACTGAAATATATCATAGCAGCATAATAATCAAACCTCCATTACCATGCGACTATCATGACTCATCAAGATCCTCCATGCATGAGCATTTAAGAACAAGAGGGAAAAAGGCAACAAGGAAATTACTGAAATAGGTCACAACATCATTATAATCAACCCTACATTACAATACAACTACAACCCTCGTCTAGATCCTCCATGCACGAGTGTTTCAACAAATATTTAAACAAGATGATGAAAGAAATTGACTTCTATTAATGTGAAAGTCTCAGGGCTCATACAAAACCAGAGAACAACTCTGTTATCAAGATATTACAAAATAGGGATCTCTGCTCAACCAGTTGATGACCATAACAAAATCTTGAACTCATCTATTTATACTCAGATCAGACCACAACTTCTAGGAGTGTGATCTAGCCATCTCATTCAAGGTTTTTACGCCTCTGCAACCTTCTATCAGACTGTGCGTGTTTCCTCCTATAAAACGCAATCTCGGATCAAGATGGGCCTGCAAGAATAAATCATCCATCGTGGTACCTTGGGCTGATAGTTCTGTCTCCTTAGCCATAATTTTCTTTCTTTCCATGTATTGGACTGAGTTGAGGTTTCAGTTACCTGTCCATATTTTCTTAATTGATCTCCCCTTGGGATTAGGGTGAGGCTTAACGCCTAGGGGGAGGCCATGTGTTTCTCTCGGATTTGTCATTATATAAGCATGTGATTGCGGGGTCATCATAAGAGGTTTGGATTCACACCGCTTTTGATCCCGCAATTCACCACCTTCCACCATATAGCTCTTCCACTATACCATGGTTTCAATTGCAGGACCACTCAACAATTTTATCGTTCAACCATGTTGCGTCCCCACAATGAAACATGGTCATTGATCTAGTCGCGATCTGTGATCTAGGCACACCTACCAAATTTAGCAGCACCGCTAAAGTTTATCTGCCCACCAATTCTAGGATCCATTAAAATCGCGCATGGATATGGAACTAATCTTGGTGCTTTAACAAGAACACTTCCCGAAGGATGATCTCCCAAAACTGACGTGGAGGAATGACGTCGCTATGATGACATGTCGTCGACAGAGGGGTGACATATTTCACTCGAAAATAGGCTGAAGACATGTCCAAAAATGCTTGAAATGAGTGTTATGTGTCAGTGCTAGTGGATGCCACGTGTCTCTAACAGATGAGCGCCATGCGTCGGAACTAATGGGTGCCAAGTGTCTTCGGCACTTTGGAGTCAAGGGGGGGTATTCATATAGAGATTTCATAACTCATGAAATAGTATGGGCACGAGTGACATGGTGACCTGAAATGAATGTTGAAGTTTGGAAATGAACCACAACCGTCGATATGAGGAGGACACGCGACAGATATCTATGAACTCCAGGAGAAAATTACTCCGAAGGAAATCGGGAGTGGAGAGGCTGAAACTCCCAAAGCTCTAAGCCCTAAAGTAAAATACCACCATTAGATCTGGAAGGAAACGTGGAAACAATCTGTGGACTCTGGGAGAAAAGTACTCCGGAGGAAATCGGGAGTGGAGAAGCCAAAAGTCTCGAAGCCCGAAGTCCTGAAGTGAATCTTGACCATCCGCTCTGGAGGACACATGGAAAATATCTTTGGACTCTCGGAGAAATTACTTTGGAGGAAAGTGGGAGTAGGGAAGATGAAATCCCCGAAGCCTGAACTCCCGAAGTAAATCTTGACCGTCCGTTTTGGAGGACGTGTGGTTCTTGATCTGCAACTCTGGGGCTTCCACCTGGTCTTTAAATCTTGTGCAACTTTGACATTCTGAATGCATGATTGTCGTTGATCTAAACTTCTCCTGGGATCTCAACCGTTGAAAAATGAACCCTCCCGCTGCTTGTATTTCAGCCCAAAATAGACTTCCTTTGAATGTTGCACTTTGTTCTCATGGTCGTCACCTGTATCAACAAAGGACCTGGTCATCCTACGACCCTTGACAAACTTATGTGATAACACATGGTTGAGACAAGTATTTGATGAGTTGGCACATACATGAGGTGTATAGTTGATGATGTTGTACATCTTGATGAGTCATAGTTTATGTGTATTTGATACATGATTGGTACATACTTGGTACATGGTTGGAGGCACTTGTTAGTAGTATTGTTGACACATGGTTTATGGATGATGTAGCATACTTGTCTTGGTATATTATTATAAGCACATATTTATCTTGGTGATGATTATGAGTTGTTTTGTTATACTTGGTTGATGCACATCTTTGAGAGTTGTCTTGGTGATTGATCTTGGTGAGTAGATCTGATTTGGTTGATAAGATTGATGAGACTGGTTGTTGTGATAGGTTGTTTGGACAGATTGTTTTGACAGGTTATTCATACAATTTTGGTGCATGGTTGATGCACTTTTTCATGGTACACATTGAGGTACAAGTTGGTGCATGGTTGATGCACTTGTTTATGGTACAAGTTGATTACAGGTTGTTTGGTAGAGGTTGGTGCATGGTTGATGCACTTGTTTATGGTACAGGTTTATTATAGGTTGAGGTACAGGTTGATGCATGGTTGATGCATGGTTCAGGTACATGTTGTTTGGTGCAGGCTGATTGGTATAGGTTTACAATAGTATATCTCACAATGATAGTGTGATAGTGGTTCTATCGTTCTACTTCTACATCAGGGTGGTTGGACGGGGCAAGGACAAGTGGTTTTATCCACCTTCCGATTGTATTCGGAGAACATAGGGGGTTGTAGCCTCATTCTAGTTGTAGTCAGAGAATTGGGGTGTTGTAGCTTCCCTCAGACTGTATCCTGAGAAACTAGGGGTTTGGAGCCTCCTTCCAGTTGCAGCTAGAAAACAATGGGAAGTTGGTGCTTCCTTGAATGTAATTCTTGACATATAAGAAAAGCATTATGTGGTTTTATCCCACATTGGGTTTCCACATAAATATTGGTGTACTGTGCATTGTGTGGATGTGTCTACTATTGTTTTTTGTGCATTGATGAATGTTAATGCTTATGATACAGTAATATATTGATGATGAACATATGAACATGGTTGAATAAGTAAAGAATATACTTTGTGGTTTAAAGGATTAATAATTAGAAATTACTCATTACTGATTCACCCCCCTCCCAGTAATCCAGCAGTGGTGACATCCACTGAACCATGAGATACATGTTTCTAAATAGCATATAGGGACATGGTTTCCCTACAATACCATCTTGTATTATTAACCGATACTTTCCCATCACAATGACTTAGGTTTGATCCCGTCAAGTTGCAACATTATCCATTCTATTTTCCATGCCATAACTTGTGTGGTAGTGCCTATCCTCCATCGGTGCCCTGGTTATCACCATAGTTTACATCCACTGCCCATGCTGTGATTTATTGTAGGCCTAAGAACCTTCCTTTAGACCTGCGATGACTAGAAGTTGAGCCTCATTCTTCTCTCTTCATCTTTGGTATGGACAAATCCTTAGGGATTTCCCATCACTTTTATGTTACGGTACGGTACCACATGCATGCTTCTTATTATGTCTTGGTTCCTACTGTTGCATTGTTGTTTTCTTTCATCCCGCTTACAACCATTGCAATAACACTTGACCTCTTTCCTTTTTCATTAGCTTGGCTCCATTTTGTGACCCTTTTACCCATGGAGAGAACCACTACCATGAGTGGACATCACTTCACATTACCATTTTTCATTAATTTTGCATAATTTGGTTTCATTCACTTGGAACATAGAAACATGTTGTTGATCCACTCATTCTCTACAGATGAGCTCACTTTTAACTATTTTTCATTCTCGTTAAACCATGCAAAATACACCTTAACAAGATAATTTTTAACTCTTTTTTGTGCTCATTAAAACATGAATTATACTCTTAACCGAGTAACCTTTTACCTCTTTTTAGGACTTGTAAAACTATATGAAAAAGATACCATCAATCAGAATTTTATCTCTCTTTCATGCTCATAAAACTATGAAGGAGACTCTTAGAAAGAAAAAGATTAAGGGTTTTAGTTTTACCATTGATCTGTATGTTCAAAAGTGGTAGTTTTCAGTCATGTCTCCCTTGAACATGGAACCTTCGTTTGTCTTTTTCTTATAGTTGGGTTATAGCTTGCCTAGTTGTTGTACCATCAATATGAGTCATATATTCCTCTAGTTGGCTACTCTATCAGTCACTATGGAGAGTGCTTCAGTTCCTCGTGCATTGTTGCACTCTATTAGTGGTGATCTTGAGTCAATGATGCCAAGTCATCAATGTGTCATGCTATATGTCCAAGGGAATCAAGCCTGACTTGGGAATTTCTTGTATTGTTGACCATCCATGTTATCCATCCCTATGTCAGTTGTACTTGGTGATTCTATCTCTTCACAACATCTCTCGTTGTATGTTTTGTGTCCATTGATGGGGATACATTAAGACCATCCTTTGATGGATCTCTTCCCATACAATTTAGCACATTATATAGGAGAGGGATATAGAAACCAACTAGTACCTTGGATCTTGTAGTCCTTAGTGGCATACTTCCTCGCGATCGAAAATGGGTTTACACCATTGACTCCCGATCGATTAATTCTACGAGTGTTTGGAATTATATCCTCTATTCACACTCACTAGATTGTACTAGGTACCTTGGGGTCCATTTTAATCATTGGTGGGTCCCCTGATGCCTGTTAACAATATTCATCAATGATCGGTAATTATAAAGTTTCTATGATACTCGACATCAACTCATCTATTCACATGTTGTAGAATTGTACCATTGGGGTTGGGGTAATGACTTTGGGCCTAAGGGGGCATCACTCATTCATTCTACCCCTCCCAAGTTGTGATGGAGAATATCACTATTGCTTGATTAATTTGATGTATACCATGATATAGATTAACATTGTATTTGATCACGGCTATGATCTCTTTGATGACATGCAAGATCCACCATGTACTTTGTTTTGGCCATGGTATTGCATTTAACTTCATGGATCTAGTACGGTATATTGTGTTGGTGGCCATGATTTGTTTCTCTTCTGAGCATGGATATGTGTACCTTAGGGATATATATGTTTGGTTGATTATTTATTGTAGGTAATCATTGGTTCCTTCATCTCTCAGCTTCTTCCTTACACTTCCTCATGTTTATGGATATTATAATGTGTTTCATCCATCAATTCCTCTTCTGACCTAAGACAGTAGGGGGAATATATTGTAGCTCTATTTTCCACCCTTGATATACACAGAGGACCTATTGATGTTTTCATGTTCATACACACTTTTCTACCTTGTATTTCCCAAAATTTTGAGGGAGGTCACACCTTACATGCCTAGCAAAGTTCTACCAGTCACATGTTGAACCACTAGAAAGGTGCAACCAATTGCTAGCCGCATCACTAGAAGCATGTGACCATCCCTATCAACTTATATATTTTATAAATTATGAGGAGATTAGTGTTGGGTGAAATGTTAGTCTCGCATGAGGCGCTTGGGAACTCATACTAGATTTCAAGTTCATTGCATTCTAGATATCTAGAAACAACTCCTAGCCTATTCCATCAATATATAAAAGGAAGTAAATCCAAGGGAGAATGGGAGGAATAATAGGAGAAGTAAACTTATGTTGCAGAGTTTCAGAGTGCTTCAACAATCCTTTAGCCTTCATATATGATTTTTCCTTAGTTGTGTGAGGGCCAAGGAGGAGTTGGAGCAAGGAAATAGGAGAGTATTCAATCAAGACTCAATGTAAAACTTGGTTGATGTAATGTTATCCACTTATTAATATAGATATGCATGGTTTTATCCTTCCATTGTTGTTGTATTCAATTTTGCATGATGATAAATGGTAGACATAATCTTTCCTTGAGTAGATCAGGTTAGATCTAGCTTAGATTCAACATTCCTAATTCTTGAAGAGGCTTGAGATTGGTATTTGTTGTCTTATTGTGTGCAAGAATCAGGTTGCAAGAGTTGGAGCTATATATTTGGAGCTACATCATCTAGGGATATGCAAGGAAAACCACTTGGGAATCAAGTTTGAACCTTTCTATCGCCTTCTCATAGAATAATTAGGATAAAATTTAGTAGATCTGGGGAAACACTTTGTTGTTATCTATCCTATAGTCTATTTCATTTCATGGGGCGATCCGAGGGAGTGCTCACCTATTCATGAGACATATTTTCTCATTAACACCCATGTAACACACTTTAACACTAGTGTGTATATCAGTGATATTGCATTTATTCTTTATATATTACTTTATGCAATTATTTTAGAGTTAATTTTCAAGTATCTAATAATAAATTAAGAGTTAATTTTAAGGTGTCATGCTTCTAGTGAATGTACTGGATTCATATTTAGTGAATGTATTGGATTATTTAAATTATGGTTATTCTATTGAATGTGTTGAATTAATATTTGACTTTATTTGAAAATAATGTTATATCTATGGAACATTTTATGTCTAAATTTGTGTGTAAAAATAGTTAGCTAGCTGACTATTCCACACATGATAGGACCAATAGATCACAACGTTGCCTCCTATATTAACAAAAAGAAACCTTCAAAATCGGTTGAATATATTTAGGTGAGAAGAGTACAATTGGATTTACAATCCAACTTCAATGATGTGAACATGTAATACCCCCAAGTTGTAAATGTGTATATGTACATAAGTTTATATAGGTTGATGAGAAAGAATGGTTTTCGGCCAAAGTTCCTATGTGTGTATGTTTAGGGCAAGAGTTTTGTGTGTGGTATTAGGCTAGAGAGAATGTATGTTGAAGGTTGGTGAGCCTAGCATTGTATTTTGTAATCACACTCATGATATTAATAAAACGCATCACTAAAGAGAGTATGGGGGGAATAGGACTCCATGAGAGGGAAAGGGGGCTAATGGATTATGAGAAGGGTATAAGTCAAGGGGAATTAAGTCTGTGGTTGGGTGGAACATTTGAGGTCTGGAATCAGTTGGTTCTTTATAAAGTATAAGTACCATGTTTATTGTGATATTATTTCTATTCATAATGTGTGTAATGTGTTTAATTTTCATTGTAGTTTTCATGAATAATATGCACATTACATTGATGAATATTTTTCATTAGTAATTATAATTGTTATTTGATTATGCATGGTGTTGCATGTTAGTGTATATCGTGCATAATTGTACCATATGCAAGCCATATTTTACAGGATGGTTTCAGAGCCCTATTGGGAATAGTTAAATGTGGTATCAAAGTGGTTTTGTAGTGACTTGGTCCAAGATGGAGGCATGGGTATGTTACAAAGTGGTATCAGAGAAAAGGTTACAAAACTCAGGCTATATGGGCCAACAACGTGGCTAAAAATGAGAAATTTGTAGGCTTCCTATGAAATGTTTGACAAAATTTCTCAAGGAGAGAAATTGGGAAAATATCCAGATGCAGAGAATTATGGGGTTGAAAATTTCCATATGTGGTCACATTAGATAAATATAACATATAAATGGGTGTTCCTGGTCAAATTTGGATTTTCATATCGTCCATGGAAGGCCATGGAGAAATTGGGTGAAATTCCAAATTATGGTTGAAATTCCAGAGGGAAAATCCACGCAGAAGTGTCAAATTGGTAGGTGTAAGGTCCTCATCTAGAAGGGTGGGAAATCCCTCACCCAAGTCCTCAAGGAGAAAAAATTTGGGGTTGCTACAACATCCAAGAGTCGCACTAGTTGGGAAAGTTGGCACCTTGGGTTTGTGGACACGCCAAGGGGCTTTCCCAAGCATGAGGAAGAGCATGGGGTGGAAGTGACAAAGAGAAGGGGTGCACCAAAGAGGTTGGGGCGTGTCTACATGAGGAGCACACCCAAGGTTGGGGTGCACCGGTACCGAGGGACATGAAGGCTGATGAGCACATGGTTTCATTTGGGAACATGGTTTCACGAAGGGACGCATTGGTTTATTGTGCACGTTGGTCCACTAAGGGGCATGACACACCCAAAGGACACAATGATTTCTGAAGGTGACGTTTGGAGTCCATATAAAGGAACAAAAGAGCACAATCAAGAAGGATATAGAAAATAAAGAGGACAACATCAACTCTAAGTTTCTATGGCATATTTGCACAAGGAGGGGTGAGCTCCCTCAAAGATCCAAGTTTCTCCACATGGGAGGACGTGTGCTACCTTGAGATGATTTTGTGGACATAGTTGGGGAAACCTTATTTGGGTTGAATCTAGAAACAATTAGGGTTAATTTATAGTTGGGGAAGAAATTTCATAGGTTTGGGTGAGGCATGAATCGCAGGTCTATGCGAAGTCTTTCTACAGAGAAGAGATGTTGAGTCTGAGGTGGATGCAGATCTAGGGTGAACCACAGGAGTTGTGAAAGTTGTTGTGATGGATGTGTTTTTGTGTGATGAATCTATGTATGAGTGTCTTGTTGAGGTGAGGTGAGCCATGTGAATCTTCCTAAGTTGTAAACTGAGCCAGTAGTGTTCATTTTGCAATGTTTTTTCAATAATAAGACTCAACCAAGTGTTAGGCACATCTTATGACGCCCGCACTATATGTGTGTGTCTCTTGTTTGTTTCACAAGTGTTCTCTTTATTTCATGGATGTGTGCTTAAATGAATAAGTGTTAAGTTGTTAAAAAATCATCTAAGTATACAAGTGAGCTGCACTAGAGTAGGAGTGTGATTCGTTTATAGCCTAGAATAGAGTATGGGTATGCTCTAGGAGAAGAGGCGTAGCCTAAATGAAGTATACTTGGTTCTTCCAAGTAGCCAAGTGAGAACCTTTGTGGTGTTGTACACCCTCAAGAGGTGCATGATTACAATATTCAGGAAAGCATCCTGTGGGGATGTGACAGATGGTATCAGAGCTTGTTTGTTGCAGACTTTGAAGAAGGGTTGATGAGCTCTTCACCACTATCTCGATGATAGATGGTATCAAAGAAAATTTGGCTCTTCACCACTATTGTAGCTAGAACAATGGTGTTGAGGAACACTACCATTGGTTTCACATTTCGTTTTGAAGGCAGTTTAGTGGGAACATTCCCAGAATCTGTGAGTAGTTTGGTGGAGAAAAATAGTTCATCATAGGGAATTTGTACAAGACTTATGATAGAGGTTTTGGTTGATATTGTAGTGGAAGAATGATCTGGGCACACTCCTTGTATAGAATTAGAGAAACATTTGTGGTGAAATGAAGCACTTGGGTAGGGTGGATGGATGCATAACTCATCACAATACTTGTCACATATTTGATCATAGACACAATTTGGGTGCATACTTGGTGAAGGTTTGATAAGGTGGAATGAACTTTTGTAGAGATAGCCTGTGTGTAAACTTGGTTGGTTTGATTTGTGATGGAAGTAAGTTCTAGACCTATGTGCACACCTTGAGAATACCAAGTGAAGAGTTTGTTGGGTTAAAAGGGCACTTGGGCAAGACGGATAAATGCAAGACTTGTCGCAGACCTGATCATGGAAGTGATCGCAGAGGGTGATTGAAAAAGTGATAATGAAGTGGAGGAGTTTTAGGTTGTGATGAGATGGAGAATTTGGTTAAGTTGGATGACTTTATACAACCTATATCATCTGTGCATTAAGGAAGTAGTTTGGGCACATATTCATTATCACATCTTCATGTTGTGCATCACTAAAAACAACAATTTGAATCGAGATGGGTTGTTGGACGAGTGGGTCAACCATAAAATTTAGATGAGGCGACTCTTCACAAAGTTACACAGGTCAATTAATAACAGTATAGCTTAGCAATTGGGTGGTGTGTGCATGGTACCTTGAAGCGGAAGCAATCAAGATGTGGAGATGGAATGACATTGGAGATGAGTTCAACCATTTGCATGGGAAGTTTGGGACTTAGATGTATTTATGAAGTGGACGAATGGACTCAGCCTTAAATTACATCGAAGGTTCTATGTAGTTTTGTGTATCTACACATGGTGATTTAGGGGATTTCATGTGAAGAGTCGGAGGATTGGGAAAGTGAAGATCCAAGACATCAGACTTGAACCATGGGTGTAGCCAAGAATGTTATTGGAAAGGTATGGTTGGTTTTGGGTTCTTGAATTTCCTAAGTTTTGTGGTGATTTTTTGAAGGGATGTCAGATGACTTGGTGGTTCAAGTGTAATTCTTGTCTGCAGTGAAAACCAACAAAATTGAGGATGGCTCAAGTGATGACAATTCAAAGAAACCATGTAGCAGTTTGGGATGCCTTGATTTGGGTGAATATGCAGAGATCTTTGGGTGACCTACATGGATGAGTCTCATTTTGGACTTAGGCATATTTCGATGCAACTGTGGAGGTGACTTGTGGAGTTACCTTGGTGCATTGGTTCCTTAGCCATATTTCTTGGGTCATGCGATGACTTGATAGTCGTGATGACAACACCAGAGTTTGGATGCTTATAGGAGGTGCAAGGAAGTTGCGTTCTAGGATATGGATGAAGTCAACAAAGAAGTCAACCAAGAAATATTGGTAATCAACCTGAATGGGTAGAACATAGACCAAGTGAGTTGGGTGGTGTTCATTCTCCTTTTTTGGATGAGGCAAAGCATACCTTGGTGACTTGTGGATGATTATGTGATGACTCAAAGATCCAGTGGGGTCGTTGGTTGAGGTTAGAAGAAGTAGTCATTTGAACGTGCTTAAGGCATGTGCATTCTTTGGGAGTGAATCATTCACAGGGGTATCACCTCGTTGACCAATATTTTATCACGTTCATTCATAAAGGGGATTTTTAAATTGTAAAAAATAAAGTCAATATATTGTAGGTATTGGGGGGGATGTGAGGTATTAAGGGGTTTATAGGTATTGGGGGTGTAAAAAGGGGTATCTAGTGAAAATAGGGTTTTAGTTTATTGCAAATATGTATTGGGAGGAGGGTTCAAGAAAAGGATTTTGGGATATATTTTCCAATATCTAATGAAATTAGGGGTATCCTTTAATATCCCACAAATTAAGGTGTTATGTCACAAGTTCACAAATTGAATTCCCTATGAACTCATTCTACTTAGAGCACTTTGGACTATTCATTGGGATGTTTAAGGAGAGTGAGTGCATTTCCCACACTCATCGCATATGTTGAGTTGCAAAGATGTGACTTGACGAAAGGAGGTGAGTTAAGGACTTGCCTTGTTTTGGAGAATTGTGTAGCCAACAAGATTGCAACATGAAGATATTACTCGGGCATGGGCATTTCTCTTGTGTTTGGAAACATGGTTGAGGGTGAATCCTAAACATTCCAAGGAATAGAGAGGTATATGAAATAACATAGCTAGGTGATGAAGTAATGAGGCAAAGGTAGTCTATACACGTAGCTCTTGGTACAAATGGGAGGTTTCATATCCGAAGATGCAGATGAATATGGGAAGAATTCAAACAACGAATCCAAAATTGTGGAATTTATTTCAATTTGAGTCACAAGGGAAGAGTTGGTTGGATATTCCGATGCATGATGATTTCCCTTGAATCTTCACAAACTTGGATGTGATGCAGACTATCTGTAGAATATTGGATAATTGTGCCATGTGGTGGGCAATGGAGTCAAACTGTCGTGGATAACTTTGTTTTTGGGTGAATTTATAGTGAAAAAAGGTGAGAGGTGACCTTGACTTGGTCCGAGGTTGTTGTGTGAATGGACTGAATTACTGAAGGAAGTGACCAAGATTTGGGCATGTTGTGCATTCTCAAGGAAAAAACATGATATTTCAATAATTGGAGAGTTAGTGGATAGTATCATGACTAAGAGGTTGAATTATGAATGCACCAATAGGTTCAAAGTGGAACACTTAGACATTGTGGAGGATCTCCTTGATGAATATTGGATGTACTAGAAAAGAGGAAAGGGTGGACACTTGCCTTAGTATTTGGAGTTTGATGGAGTGAAAGATACATAGACAGAAAAGACTAAGTTCATACATGGAGATGCACATTTCCAGAACTAGACATGATAGTTGGACTACCTATACAACAAGTATAGAACTTGAGGATAGCATTGTGTGAAGACATGAAAGAGTGATTGTCGCAACAAGAACAATAACATGGAGAGTGATTGTCGCAATGGGATAGTGGCAACTTGGATGTTGCAAACAGAGTTGGGGAAGAGATGTATTTCCAATGTGATATAAATATTGCTCTCACAAAAATTTGGGCATAGGGTAGTGTATATGGTTGCACAAGGTTGCAAATGATTGCAGTGTAATTTGGAAACTTGGGCTTTCCACTCTTGCATAATTTGGGGTTTCTAGTTGGCACAAAACTTGGGGTTTCCAATGCACTTAGTTGGGATGGGGGCATAAGTTTGAGAACAGACTTGGAGATCACATATTTTGTGGATGTTTTCGGGGATGGAAATGATTTTAGGTGGGGGCTCAAGATGTAAGGTTCTCAACTAGAAGGGCACATACACCCTCACCCAAGTTCTCAAGGATATGGAAGTTTTGGTTTCTCCAGCACCCAAAAGTTGAACTAGTTGAGAAAGTGGTTGCTTCGGGAACGAACATGCCAAGGGGATTTCCCAAGCATGAGGAAAAGCATGGTGTGGAAGCGACCAAGATAATGGGCACACCAAATAGGTTGGGGTGAGTCGACATGAGTAGTGCACCCAAGGTTGGGGTGCATCGGTCCCAAGGGAAGAAAAGTTTGACGAGCACATGGGTAGACCCAAGGTGTGCATCAACATGAGGAGCACACCCAAGGTTGGGGTGCACTCATCCCAAGGTACACAAAGGTTAATGAACGCATGGGTCTGCAAAGGGGTGCATCATTTTGTTTGGGTTCTTTGGTCTGTGAAGGGGCGTGACACACCCAAAGGACATGATGATTCATGAAGGTGATTCTTGGAGTCCATATAAAAGAACAAGGGAGCACAAACAAGAAGGATAGAGAAAGTGAGGAGGAAAAGATCAAATATGAGGTTTTGTGACAGATTTGGACAAGGAGAGGAGAGATTCCTTAAGGAGCCAAGTCACTCCACATGGGAGGACTTATGCTACCTTGAGGTGATTCTATTAATAGAGTTGGGGTGACTTTGGAGTTGGGGAAGTCTTGTTGCAAGTATGGATGAGGCATGCTCTGAGATAGAACCATAGGTCTATGTGAAGTCTTTCAACATAGAAGTGATCCAGGTGGATATCGATGGACACCAACCTATTCCAACTGGACCACATATAGATGTCATATTGGAAGTTTTAGTTTTCATCTTGGCAGTTTGTTTCTAGCTTTTCGGGTCCTAAAATTTCGGGGTCGTTTTGAGGCCCTAAAAAAGGTTTTTTTGGGGCCGCCACAGTCACACTATAGACATAGTGAGAGTGTGATGGAATAATGTGTATTCCTCATATAGGCATTTCCAACCAACTATCGTGCACCTAAAATGAAGATCGTATGCAAAAGTTATGACGTTGGGAAGTTGATGTACCAACTTACCCCAACGGGGCCCACATGACTTTTGGTGCTTCGTCTCCCAAGGTTAGGTTTTGGATGTCTAGGGTTTTGGCATTAATGTTTGATGTAAAAAGGACTTTGGATCCTCATTGTACTCATCTTATTTCAAATGAGTGTAGTCGTAACATCTCTTCTCAGAGATAAGCAACCACCATTCTAGCAAGCTTGTTTCAATCTACATTTTATAGTTTCAACATATTTATTTATTGAATAGAAGCCAAGTTTTACTAAATCTTTGTTATTTTTCATTGTATCTCTATGCTAATAATAGAGATCTTTATTCATTTCATTCTTCTCATAAAATCCAGATCAGTGGTATCAGAGCAGTCTTCTCATTGTCGTTCTTATTGCATGTCCCCGACGAGGTCAAGGTACAAAGAGTTGGGTCTCGAGCTTGTTTCTCTTGAGGACAAGGGATCTCACATGCCCAAGTGGCGTTACATGGTAAGAGAAAATAAATACAATGGGATAGGAGATCCTTTAAAAAAAAATCTTGAGGAATCCCTCGTGCAACAGAGGAATGAGATGATGGATATTTTTGAACAAATCCTTCAACGACTACCAAAAAGAGACGAATCTTCCTCGAGCGGAGGCATCACACCCTTCAAGGTAAAAATAAATTTGATATTCCTATATTTGAAGGTTAGATAGATACAAATGTTGTAGAAAAATGGTTGAATCTAATAGAAGGGTATTTTTATGTCCATAACTTTTCCAATAGAGAAAAGATTATATTTGCGCTCCTCAAAGCCATTCCCCATGTCAAATATTGGTGGGAGAATTGTTGTGAGAAAAAGGAAACAAAGGAACCCTCATATTTACAGTCACATCCACCTGAGATTCCTTGAGGGATGTTATTAAGGAACAATACTACCTTGTTGGAAGTTATGACGACATGTATACAAGATGAACCACAATGCAGTAGGAAAGGGACCAAATAGTGTTAGAGTTCACAAATATATTCCATACCTTGTGCACCAAGATTGGTATCAAAGATTCTCAGTGACATCTAGTGCTCAAGTACCATGACAGAATGCATAGATACATCCATACATAAATGGATTTTCTATACATTTCGTCCTTGGGCGTGGGCTATCGATATGATGTCAAAATTGGGCAGAAGCTTAAACAAAAGATGTGGAAGTTTGGGTCTAGAAACCCCTCACAGCATAAGCAGGGAAAAGGAAGCCACAACCCGCAGAAAAAAGGGCAGAGAAAATATCGACAACCTCAGGACAACCAGTCTAAGCCGCAAATAAAAAGGACAATGGAAAGACGAATAAATACACCAAGTGGTGTGAATTCCATAAGGTCCCCTGGCATAACATTGTTGATTTCCACTCAAAGAATTCATTGGCAGTGGAGGTGAAATCCTCTGAATCAGATGCAGGTTATGACTCAGAGTCGAAACTAGAAAAGGAGAGACAAATTATTGATGCAGAACCTAGTGCCACCATTACTACCACCAATATCCAACTCGATGAACCTGATGAGCCAGAGGAATGTGAGTGCCTCTTTCATTCACATGTGTGAGTGAAGGGTAATCCATTGCACTTCATCATTGATAGCGGTAGCCATAAGAAACTCATCTCAATGGAGTTTGTCAAGTGGTCAAACCTGCCGAAAACACCTCACCTGCAACCATACATCATCGAATGGCTCTTCCAAGGAAGCAATCTTCATGTCAACCAACAATGTTGTCTTTCCTACAGCATCAAACCCTTCAAAGATGAGGTATTGTGTGATGTTTCTCCCCTTGAAGTTTGTGATGTTATTTTGGGCCAACCTTATTTATGGAAACGTCATGTTGTATATGAGTCTAGGCCTCATAGTGTTATTATTACTTTGGACAGGAAATTGTATAAGATACCTGAGGTAGTCCCACCTACTGCCATTTCCTTCATCTATGTCAAGCAATGCAAGAAGGTCATCTCTCATATCGGGAATTTTGTCTTATTTTTTATTCACTCTCGAAGTGAGAGGAAGGTTGCAGCCACATCCATGGACTCTGTGACCAAACTCTCCATACAGCAGAAGAAAGTGGACAAGGTCATGGAAAAATACAAATACATCTTATCCTCACCCATTGGGGTACCTCTACACTGTCACGTTAAGCATTCAATTGATATGACTCCTAGTACACTGTTACCCAATGGGCTAGTATATCATCGGTCTCTGTTAGAAAACAAGGATATCAAGCAGTAGATCCAAGAACTACTCCAAAATGGGCACATCCAACCCAACTCATCACTGTGTGGAATCCCAATCGTTCTTATGCAGAAGAAAGAGGGTACCTTGTGACTTTGCATCGATTATTGGGATTTAAATAAAATCATAGTCAAGAACCAGTACTCGATTCCTTGAATCAACGATATCATTGACCAGCTCAAGGGGGGAAAATACTTCAGTAATATTGATCTGAAGTCTAGCTACCATCAGGTCCTAATAGAGAAGACAAATGTATGGAAAACTACCTTCAAGTCCAAAGAATGTCTTCTTGAATGGTTGTTCATGCCCTTTGGTTTGACGAATGCGCCAACAACTTTCATGAGGATGATGGATGACATCTTGTGACCTTTCACCAATTATTTTATGGTGGTGTATCTATATGACATCGTCATCTATAACAAGAATTGGGTGGAATAATTGTAGCATATTCAGTAGGTTTTGCACACTCTATGGTAGCACAAGCTATATGCAAATTTGTAAAAATTATCCTTCGGCATGGACAAGGTCCAATACCTAGGATACATTGTTGATGAGCATGGGGTGCATGTGGATGCAACCAAGATCTGGGTCATTCATGAATGGTTGCTCCCAACCACATTCACAGATCTTTGGATATTTTTAGGCCTTGCCAATTTCTATCACAGGTTCACGTTGGGATTCTCCCATATTGCATTGGCCCTCAGAGAAGTAACTAGGGGTGGTAGTAAAACAAAGTTCATGTGGGGCCTGTCACAACAAAATCATTCGATGATTTGAAGCAGTGCTTGTGCTCAGCCCCAGTGATTTCATTACCCGACCTGCAAAAACCCTTTGAGGTCGAGATAGATGCTTCATACTATATTGTGGGAACAATTCTCGCTCAGCACGAGCACCCCATGGCCTATAATAATGAGACACTATCAGATGTCGTCCATAAGTACCCTACTTATGATAGAGAAATGTACTCCATTGTGCAATCCTGCCACCAGTAGAGGCATTACATTCTCGGGAAGGATACAATCATCCACACCAATCATAAGCCATTTTAGTTCATGCAGACTCAGGAAAAATTATAGAATGACCGCCATTAGAAGTGGTCCACATACTTGCAATAGTTCCATCTCAACATAAAGTATAAGACAAGAAGCACCAACCATGTCATTGATTTCCTTAGTCTCCCACCAGTTGCAACACTCAACATGGTGCTAAAATCCTATGGCCACGAGACCTTTGGATGGACCCAAATATATGAGAGAGATCCTGACTTCGCTATCACCTACTAGATGTTGGGCGTAAACACAATTGTCACTAATTTCCATCTTTAGGACAGGGTGTTATGCCATCTAGGATATCTCTACATTCCATCAAGCGAGTGAGAAAAGATGATTTTGGAAGACCACTACAATCGGGTGGCAGGACACTTAGGCATAGAAAAGATAGTGGTTGTGTTGCAGCATCGTTTCTATTGGCCTAAAATTTGAAAGGATGTCAACAAGTATATTAGGTCATGCATTGTCTGCACCATTTATAAGCCGACCATTAAGAAACAAGGAATGTACACCCCTCTTTCTACTCGTGAAAGGCCCTGGGAATCCATCTCAATGGGCTACATGTCTGGTATTTCGTCAACCAAGCGGGGAAATGACTGTGTTTTTGTGGTGGTTAATCTTTTTTCTAAAATGGCGATCATGGTTGCCTGAAAGGAGAGCATCATAGTAGAGGCCACTGCCAAGCTCTTCTTTGAACGAGTGTGGGTACATTTTGGGATACCAAAAACCATCATCTTAGATGAGGACAAATGGTTCTCATCAGATTTTGGTCGAGCCTCTGGTCACTGCTAGACACCAAGCTCACCAAATATACTTCTTTCCACCCCCAAACAAATGGACAAACCGAGGTCGATAACCAGATGATCATGCATATCCTACGCATGTACAATTCCAAGCATCCCCACACGTGGGATGAGAGTGTTCCCTATGTTCAACATAGCTACAACAAATCCATACATAGCTCCATTGGATACATTCACTTTCAAGTGGGGTTGGGATTTCAACCATTGGGTTCCATGGATGTTTCACTACCCCTTGCGGCCACCTTGGAAGAATCGTCCCATGCTCAAACTTAAGCTGAAAAATATACCCGATTCATTGAGTGGATCCAACACATCCGCCAACAGGTTCATGATATTTTGAAGAATTCCAATGCTAAGTACAAGCAGTCCCATGATCAACACTAGGTGCCACACAAGTTTCAGGTGGGAGACAAAGTTTGGTTGCACTTACAGAAATAACGCCTTACAGGACCATATCAGAAGCTTTGTCCACTCCGCTATGGACCTTATACCATCACCAAGGATATGGGTGGAAATGATTTTGAGCTTAATAGTCCCCCCTTCCTTGGCTTTCACCCAGTTTTTAATTTGGACCTCCTTCAACCATACTTTCCACCATTATTGGACACCTCAAAGATAGCATAATAGTTGACACCGAAAAAGATCAACCCTGACTACATGGAACATGCATCCACTGATCATATTGTGGAAACAAATGTCAAGGTCACGTGCCAACAAAATTTTTAGCTTTATCGTGTTTTCAAAGAAGGGAAACTCCTACACTAAGGAAAGTGGCTCACCCAGGGCCAAATTCAGCAAAAATTTCCTCATCTAATGGGGGAACTCAATACAATGGAGACCATTTCTTCATAAGGGGGGAGGAATGATCTAGGTGTATATTAGTGGCCACCCACCTATTCCAACTGAATCACATACAAATGTCATCTTGGTTGTTTCAATTTTCATCTTGGCAATTTTTTTCTAGTTTTTTGGGTCCTAAACTTCGGGGGTCGTTTTGAGGCCCTAAACAACGTTTTTTGGGCCCACCATAGTCACAATGTACACAAAGTTAGAGTGTGATGACATAATGTGTATTCCTTAGATAGAAATTTCCAATAGGATATCGTGTGCCTAAAGAAGAGTGTTGGGTGTAGGCCAATTTTGAGTAAAATCCATTTTTGGAAGATAGAGCTTAATAAGGAAAACATACAGTTGATAGGAAAAGCAACACGTGCTAGGAAAAGCCGCATGGAAAAGAGGAGAGCATGCAGGAAAACCTAGCCTCGTTAGGGTTAGGGTTTTTGTAAGAGATTATAACCACTGATGAGCTGAGAAATAGTATAAATAAAGACTTAGGAGGTTTAGGTCGGGGGTTTATGGTTGGTCNAATCAGTTTTGGATGTGATTGTTGTTTACTAAGTTTTGGTTTTTTCATTCAAGGAAACTAGTGTAATATCGAATACCATTTTTGTAAGTTTTTGAGATGTAGGGGAAAAAGGTAGCTAGACCTTGAGGGTTAGATCACAAGTTGAGGATCCTGGTGTGATCTAGCCAGCCTCACAAAGGTCGAGGAGTTTGTTTTGTGACTGCAAGAACATAGTTGTAGTGTGTGCAACGCCATATATTACAAAACCATAATAAAATATCCTATGAGGCATATGTTTGTGGACGTAGCCTAGGAGGGGGTGAACCACAATAATATATGTGTTATGTGATGTGATTGATTACATGTTTCCCTTATGTAAGTAGTTAGACTATGAATGGATGAATGGATAATTATGTGAGATCTATTATATGTTATTTATGTTAGAATGCATGCATAGACTTAACAAGAGAATGAATAGTAAGAAGAATAGATAGAAAAACTAGATCAAGGCTTAAGAAGATGAATTGCAATCCCAAATCCCCACTCTTTCCTAGACTGCAAGAATGTGAGCATTGCAGTCACCCATAGAACTATCTCGGGTGAGACTGCATAGTACATCATGTGTGTTGTGTTGCCTTCTAGTTTACCAGGAGGGTCGATAGTTTTAGAGGGATTTGTTGGAATCTTTTTAGATCTAAACCTGGGTCAGCCTAAGAAGTGGTTAGAGAAGGAGTCACAACCAACAAATGGTTATGTTGTTGGTTGGAGCTGCATGGGATTGAGTGAGTGGGATCCGTGAAATAATCACGTAGAAAATGAAACTATAGAAGGGAATGTTCACACCGTGGAATCCAACAAAGGTAGAGATCAAAATCTGGTTGAAAACAAAGGAGCTGGAGTTTGCGTAGAAAGAAAACGACAACCCTAAAATAACACCATGCAAATATCTGGACAAGCACGTGTTTAGTGACTTGCATGAAGTATTTTTATGTGATTTCCCGCATGTTTTGTAGGAGTGGATATTGAGGTTGAAAGAAAACCACCCTACAAATTGAATTAGACAAATTGAATGGAATCTTGTGGAGATCGTGCAGTTACAAGTTAACAAAAAACTCATGCACACAGTAGATTTCTGGCCAGAAAATATTGTTGCGGGATTTATCACAGAATTTGCAGTAGATACTACGAAGTCTTACAACGCAACATAGAAATATTTCCCAAAGGGACCCAGTGGTAGGTATGTTAGATCACTGTATACTTTCATCAATATCTTACTGTATAACAAAGGTGTGATGAATATGGAATCAGACAACTAAACTTCCTTGTGTGCATGGGAGAAGGGGGGAAACACTGAAAAGAGTTGGAGAAATAGAGGAAGAGATGGATAAAGGAAAGAAGGAGGAGGACTTGGACCCAATCATGATGGAGGAAGATCATATCAAGAAGATAATGGCAAAAAATGGAAAGATGCGTAGTGGAGTACCCTACCAATATAAGATGAATAATAATAAGAGAGCCATAGCAGATAGAGAGGGCTTGGCCAGTGATGAAGAAGAGGTAGAGGATCTCTGTGATGTGGAGTAGATTGAGGAAATCCTATGTGCAACATATGAAAGGAATACAAGGGTTCCAATGGTAGGAATAGAAGGATGAACTATTATCCATGTCAGTGTCAGTGTGGAACCCATAAACCCATGTGCAACTAATACACCAAAAATAACACCACCGTTTAAACAACCAAATTTTAGTGGAAGAAAGGTAGCAAGAAATGCACCCAACCAAGGAGCAACGACTGGAGGAGCCATTTCAAGAAGTAGTAGTCAAGTATCTACACCACGTGGAGGTCATAGTTCATCACTATTCAAAATGGCAGGACATGATCCCACCACAAGGTTACCTGAATTCAAGGGAGAAGCATTAGAGGATCATGAAAAGCACTTGTTTATCTATGAGAAGATATGGGAAGAAAAGAAGATCACAGATGAGGATACACAACTTGTGCAGTTAGCTATCATGCTAAGAGACCGCTCACTAGATTGGTACATGAGATTAGTTGTAAACAATCCACCATGAACAACAAGAACGATTGCAGATGTCAAGAAGCTATTGATAAATGAATTTTAGAATCCTAGCTCAGAGGATCAATATATGAATGATATGATTGAAATCAGGAAGAAACCAGGTGATTATGTTTGGGATATTGATAAGAGGTTTAAACGTCTTAAAGAAAAATTGAAGTATGTCATGATTGACATGCAACATAGACATCTCTTTGTGAACTCACTATTACCACATCTGAAATACTCTTTGAGGCAACAGAATTTTCAAACTCAGGTAGAGGCTCTACAGAAATCCATACAACTGGAAGAGAACCAATATCAAAAGACAAATCCAACAATAGAGGAGTTGAAGGAGGATCTGAAGAACCTCAAATTTGAACTAAACCAGAATAAGAGAAAAGACAAAAGAGAAGTTGTTTGGTGTACCACATGCAGGATAGAAGGACATCACAAGAATGTGTGCCCACCTTTCGTGCAATACATGGAAACAGGGCTACCAAACCCTTTAGAAATAGGAGGACCACGGTGTGAGATCTATAAAACAAATGGACATGACCCATATCATTGTCCCATGATGCAAAAGTATCAGAGAATATCCAAGAGCTCATATTGCAAATTTTGCAAATCAGCGGGTCATGATGACAAAGATTGTAGGACAATGGACTTGTGTGGGAAAGAACGTCAGACACCTATAGCATGCAAGCATAAATGATGACAGGGAAAGATGCACCTCATTTTAACCAGGTACCACCGCCATACAACACTATGCAACAGTAGTAAAACATTGTGCAACCTCAATATAATAACACACAACCACTGTATAACCCCACACAGTATAATCAGGTGCCTCAGTACAACGCACCATGAGAAAATCTAGCAGGATATAGAGGTGGAGGACAAAGCAGAGGAGGATTTGGAAGAGGCAGAGGTCTAGTAGTGTGCCATAACTACCAATAGCCAAGACACTGTGTAAGGGAATGTCCACTTCCACCTACGACATGCATGTATTTTCATGCAACCAATCATGATACGGAGGATTGTCCAACATCATTGGGAAAAATTCAAGAAAAGAGAAATAAAAACAATTAGAATATTCAGTGGATTTCTGTAGAGGTGAGGGATGATGGAAGAAATATCAAAATAGTTATGCGTGAAGGAGCTAAGACAGGGGATGATGCAGTACAACAGGATCTAGCACAACACCAATGGGTGAAGAAGAATACTGAACCACATAAACAGTTCAATGCAGGGAAAGAAAAATAAATATTCAAGGAAGCACAACGGGAGCTCCTCAGGAAAGACATTGCATCTACATCAACCACGCATCACACTTAGAATGTACCAATGTATGAAATTCCCTCCTCAATGGACCACACAAATGAAACACAAGTTGTAGAGAAAGTAAGTACCATAAAGACTTTTCTGCAATCCTGTTTTAATCTACTAAATGACCAATCATCTGTTAAATTTTTTTAAAATATGTTAGATAAATGTAACATAGAAGTAGAGGGGAAGTTAGAACAGAAAACAGTCAATCACCTCCATACAAGAAGGAGAATTATTGGATTACTGAGAGGGGGGGTGAATAAGTAATAGCGTAATTATAATCATTTTTCTCCAAATAATCCAAGATTTATATCAATGTAGAATTATTATCCAATAATGAGAAATAATAAATGAACAATCACACACGTACACAGTACACCAGTGTTTTATGTGGAAACCCAAATCGGAAGAAAACCACTGAATTATTTATCTTATATGTCTTGAATAATTACATTCATTGGAAGCACCAACTTCCTTTGTTTTCCAGCTGCAACTGGAAGGAGGCTCCAACCCCCTAGTTTCTTAGGCTACAACCTGAGGGAAGCTCCAACTCCCCAATTCTCTAGCTACAACCAAAAGGAGGATACAACCCCCTATGTTCTCTGGCTACAACCAGAAGGTGGCTACTACCACATGTCATTGCCCCGTCCAACCGCCCTGAAGTAGAAGTAGAATGATGGAACCACAGTCAGACTATGATCAGGGGATCAAATTTTGCTCAATTTTCAAAGTGCTCAGAATATGACGAAAACAGTTCCATTGTGTCCGTCTCGTCTTCCTGATTCCGGTGGTATATTTACTTTCTCAAACGGAGTCTGTATGGAGAAGATATCGCGATCTGTCCGCCAAGCCAAACAAGCAAAATTTTTGAATGTTGATTGTACCTGTCCGTACAGTCTGTACAGTCCGTACGGTGACGTGGTAGGACCATACAGGTCGTATGGTGGTGACGTGGCAGATGTTGATTGGTTGATTTTGGGCGAGTCGAATGTTGACATGTGTCATTGGGTGGCCAATAATAGGAGGACACATGGCCCAATCCAAGGGTGCCACGTGTCACTCACTGGTTGGCTAAGGAGTTCTATATACAAAATATTGGAGCCGCGGGGTTCGACCCCCGGACCTCTCCTCCACATAGTTTTTACACAAACTCCAATAACCAACTTACCGTCGTTCATTCCTTGTGAGGAATATGGATTACATTACATTTAAGTTTGGTCGTAGTTTTGAACGGAAAGGGGGCGGGCCGGGGCTTAGCCCCGACCCATGGTTCCATTGCACAACACATATAACTATGTGTCAACATTGTAATAACCGCGCGCGAATCATATATTATATATGTTATGTAATAACCATTGTATATGCCACTCCATTTTATATATGCGTGGGACTTGGAACGTGGCCCGTGGTTTTACTATTTGCATATGCCCACGAGTTGGAGTGCGGGGGTTATACGGTTGGAGCGGTTCAACGAACTAACCACCCATTTGCCAAGGCTACGGTCATATGCGCCATATGCCCAACTGCCAAGGCGGTTAGGGGCTGGCGCGCCCTTAACCGTCCTACGGTTTGCATCGTTGGCGCGGTTGCGCCCGGTGCTGGGTTTTTACGCTTAAAAGAGCGTGTGAGCCAGGTTTGTTCAAGGAGGGTGCGAATTGTAGAACCAGAGACAGCAAGCTTGGAGAAGGAGACTTCCAGGAGGCCTATCTTTCTCATTTTTCGACCGATTGAGGTGCCGAAAGAGCCCAGACAGGGGTTTTGGGACGCTGGGAAGCCATTGG
>SNQJ01S0062612.1:29897-69931 GCA_010110895.2 Picea sitchensis
CCTTTGTTTTCCAACTACAATTGGAAGGAGGCTCCAACCCCCTAGTTTCTCAGGCTACAACCTGAGGGAAGCTCCAACTCCACAATTATCTGGCTACAACTAGAAGAAGGCCACAACCCCCTATGTTCTCCGGCTACAAACAGAAGGTGGCTACAACCACCTGTCCTTGCCCCGTCCAACCGCCCTGAAGTAGAAGTAGAATGATGGAACCACTGTCACACTATCACTGTGAGATATATCAATGTAAACATGTACCAATAAACCTAAAACATGCATCAACCATGCATCAACCTATACCTCAACCTGTAATCAACCTGTACCATAAACAAGTGCATCAACCATGCAACAACCTGTACCAAACAATCTGTAATCAATCTGTACCATAAACAAGTGAAACCAACCATGTAACAAGTATGTACCAATCATCTGTAAAGTACTCATCAACTATGACTCATCAACATGTACCAAAATCATCACCTATAAACCTAATGTATGTGCCAACTCATCAACTACTTGTCTCAACCATATACCCAACTTGTACCTCAACCAAAAGCCCTTATCAATTTCATCATCCAAATATGATTTGTAACTCTGTAATATACCTGGTGTATATGATCACATACATGTAATGATTAAAAATCTGAAACTGATACACAATGTTCTTCAATGTGTTTTATGCAATTCCTCCAGGTGTCACTACTTGGAACCTCTCAGAAAATCAGTTATGGAAAAAATGGCACACCTTGTTGAACTCTGGCTTATTCTAGAGAGAGACATTGTAGAGCGTGCCCTGCATGGAATATTTGTTGAATTGAACTAAAAATGTTACACAGCATACTAAAAACTATAATCTAACCAACAAATTTGGTCTTACTGAATTTGGATATGTTATGAAGAAGTTATGATGTTTTTACCCGAAACACCTTAGAAAGCATCATCAAAAGAATTTATCCTTCCTTGAATTCTGGCCTTCTTTTCTTCACTTTCCTCAGAAATTAGGCTTAGATATCATTTTTTTACCTCAGACACCTATAGGTATTCAATATGCTCATGTGTGTCTTAAATGAGAGAGCCTTTCCTCTTATTTGTACTCTCCAAGTAGCTTCCTTAAAAACATCTTGTAGGTCAATTTGCCCACTTTCCTTATTTTAAGGTTAACCCACTTCTAATTTCTCTATTAAATTTATTAGTGAATTAATTTATTTTGTATTCACTTTGAATTATAGTACACTCATCACTTCACTTTATTATATACCTTTTAAAATCTCTTAAACCACTTTGACTACTTTGACCTTTTGGGGCTTGTAGATGACATATGAGGGTCCTCCAACTTCGTAAGGCCACAACTCTCAAACCGTGAGGAGTTATGTGACGTTCCACATACCACCAGAAATGGAATCACATGTATTATCCATATAGAATAGTATTATCTGAAAATATATCAAAACTCATAGTGTTATCCATCAAACAAACTTGGGTCCATTACCCAAACCCGGGTTCTCCATCTTCTCATGGAAATAACTCTCTAACCGTGAGGAGTTATGTGACGTTCCACATACCACCAGAAATGGAATGACAATCACTATCCATCTAGGATAGTTTCACTGGAAAATTCACTAGCATTCATCTCATTCTTCCACAAATAAGCATGGGTTCTCTAACCATACTTCTAGGATAACTCAATCTGCAAAGCGTCTTCTCGTGAGGGATTTCACCATAAGGGGACCACTTTGGAGTTCATCCATTTCTACTTATTATCAATCATGACAAGACAATAATGAGTCATCTTTACATCAAACAATTTTGGGTCCATTAACCAACCTTTGTGCTACGGGGCTTTCTTCAAGGGTTGACATCAATGACAACCAACCTTAATCAACAAGGACAAGCAAGGAATTCAGACTGAATGCCAACATAAAAGATTTAAATATGGGAGATATCATATTGTATTTAGGCTCCGAAGTAAATGTATTACCCAAGAATACACGGCAATGCATAGGGGAACCCACATTAGGATATTCACTTATCTAGTTGAAGTTATAAAACCAACACAAAGTTCTACCAATCGGAAGGCTTATGGGTGTGGCAGTAGATCTTGATGGAGTGTGCACTAAGGAAAACTTTGAAGTAGTATAAATAATAGATGTTACAACACCTTATCCAACATTGCTTGGGCTGGATTGGTAATTTGATAACCATGTTGTAATAAACTTGAAGATAAGGAAGTTGACATTCGAATCAGGAGAATATAGAGTCTATTATCACTCCAGGAAACTCTCCTAGGTTGTATCTCAAAGATGTCTGGAAACTTAACTGTTCTTGTAATGATTCACTCAATAATGGGTGTGGGGTTGAATCAATATGAATATCTAACTCACTGGATTGTATCCTCAAGACAGTCTAGGTATATTCAAATAGTACAAGGCCTTCAAGATCTATTATCAGATAGGTTGTGAATCAAATGGATAAGAAACTAATCAATTAACCAGAACATACATAAAACAATATATATGATAGGTCAACAAACTAGCAGTGAATGCTTATGATCCTTTCTTAGTAATCAAAGGTGAGATGATAGTTACCATAGGACATTAAACAGAGACAAAGAAATAATTTCAACTCATAGGCATAGAACAAAGATGAAAAGAAAGTCTGACAATAACAATGAAAGAAGCTTGTAGGATGAATATATTAAATAAAGTGTCTTATCACAATAGAAGTATAGTTTAGAACTCAAAGTCGAACCCTATGTTTATCAAAAGTTTGTGTCTTTATATCCTTTACATCAGATTCTCTAGATCCTGAAATACTAGATCGAACTTTCTAAAAATAGATAGTCAGCAACTGACCCAAGAAAATAGGCAGAAATCTTATATAATAGGTCAACTGCTTATCTCAAGTGATCTTCACGTCCTTTAATGTATTTGACAGGTGTAATAAGCCTTCTAAGGTTGATAGGTCTTCTTGAGATACAAGATAATTCGAAATTGCCACATGTTAACAACAAAACAGTGTTTTCCCATAAAATAGGTAACCGATTTAACTTTTCCACCTTGTTGGGCATCTCCAAAATCAAAACAGACTCTTGATAAGGATGCCTTTAATTATTATCTATCGATTAAGACTGTTCTTGAGGCATTTGGATAAGAAAAACTTGGATATGTGCAAAAAAAATACCTCTCTGCCCTGTCAGTGCTTTTGGTGGCTAGAACAGACAAAACTTGGGCCAGTTAGCTACCGAAAACCCCTCTTTCGATGGCTAATGAATAGTTGAAATGTTTTCCCAAGCCACCGAAAGTTCTGTTTTAAACAAAATTGCATAATACCTTTTGTCTTAACTCTAAAAAACCTTAGGGCCGATCTTATGAAGCCTTTGCACCTTGCTCAAGTTCTGGAACGACTATAGGATTGTTGGTTGCCTCTCGATCATTGTAATGAGTGGCTAACTCTGTTAGGTTTTCAAGAGTAGCATGTGGTTGAGACAGGGGTCTTGAAGACATAGTTTGAAACCTTAAATCCCTAACCTTTTTCTTCAAGTGAATAGCTACTCTCCATAAGCTGTTGTAGTCTTTTACAATCTTCTTCTTCTTCTTTTTTTCCTTTATGATTTCATGTGCTATTTTTTCTAAGGCCGAACTAACTTCTGCAAAATTCTTTGACAGAGTTTCGTATCTGGTTTTAATTACCCTTTCTAGCACTTCTTGATGAGCTAAATTCTTTCTAAGTTTCCTGATTTCCTTTGATTTTCTCTGCTTTACTTTTCTGCTAGATGAGGCATCTGCAACTTGCATCTCTTGTTCTTATTTGGGTGTATGTGATGGAAGATATTCATACCTCGTTGTGAATGGATTTACATACATTGTATCTTCATGCCCTGTGGTAGCTGGATATTCATGCCCTGTTTCAACCTGGTGCTCTTCATGCCCTATTTCAACCTGGTGCTCTTCCTCCTCCGAGTCTGTATAGGGGAGATTAAGAATCCTCTTGTTTACTGGGGGTTCTTCTGCCTTCTCTACCTCACTGCTAAAATTTAGTTTCTTCTTAGTTTTTTTAGGCTTAGAATATGGACAGGGCTGATCAATTGGAACGGTAGAGATGGCTCTCCTCCTCTTTCCACTTCTGGGAGTAGAAGACTTCTTTGAAGAAGGACTCTTCTTATCCTTTGGTTGTACATCAGTCTGAAAATCGTTCCAGAATAAGAAGTAATTCCATTCCTTGCTCCTTCTCTGCAACAACTCATAAACCAAGATTTTAATCAAACCATGATGAGATAACCTGCCTGCAACCTTGTTTGGATTAGCCTTGACCTGATGAGTCGTCTTAGTTAAGATTTTGTGGAGGTAATAAGGAAGATTGAGTGGGCTTCTACCAGTGAAATGGTTCATGAGTTTAAAATGATAGATCATAACCCTATTTTATCTACCTTCACAAGTTACATAAACAAAGATGGATTTCAATAAATATTTCCATTTCTCTTCAAGAAAAGACATAGGAATGTCTTTCTTCCATACAAAAAATTTGTGTTCTGGTTTCAGGTATGACCTAAATTCAACATATTTTGTGACAGTGGTTTTGAACAAGTTTTCTCCAGCCCTTAGAAGTTCTATCACTTCAGCTATGAGGGCTTCATCCACTTGGAATTTGTCTTGGCCAATAACTGTTTTTCTTCCATCAAAATTCAAAGAAAAATCTTTCGCCACCTGTTGGTGAGAGCTCTGTAATTTTGCACAAAAATTGTAGCAACCATCATCCTTGAAGAGTTGACACATATCTGGGTGTGATTCCAGGTAGCGAATATCATCAAGTTCCTTTCTCAGAGCTGGCCCTCCCTTCTTCATTTGCTAGAATGCTCCTATACACCTACAATTGGAAAGTCGAGCTTGGAGGGAGAACGCACAGTGCAAAATTAGGGAGCTTTGGCTTAGCTGCAACAGAAACGAAAAATGTGAGATATGCATTAAGGAAAGACCCTGATTACAAGGAACATGAAAGATTTGAAGTCATCATGATTTGGTAAACTTGAATGATGGGAATGTACAAAACCACGTGCTTTAATGAAACAAAAGTTTAAAAATATTCGATATATCACGTCGGGATAAGATCCAAGTCTTCAAATGACTTTATTTCTGTCTTTTGGGTGGTTAATTTCAATCATAATATATCAACCCGACGGTTCCGGCATGTGAAAGGACGTGCTGACTATTTCCAAGATCCTGCGCTTTCGGTGGCTAAATAGCCCCGAATTTCAGTTTTATGCCTCCGAAAGTTAAGGTTTCCAGTGGCTTAGAAGCGTTTTTGGAGAGGCACTTAGCCACCGAAACATAAATCAACAAAACTGACTGTGTTACTTAAGGAGATAACATGTGGATCCTTTTGGGGATGAAAGCCTCCTTGTGAGATTTCAAGAACCTTATTGACTCTGTAGCCTTTCCTATCACATAAGACTCAAAACTGATTGTCTTAGTAGTCCATTGGGCATGGATTTATTGTAACACATAGACTGAAAAAGAAAAACTGAAAATAAAAAATTTACAAATAGACTAAGGCTTGAGAAGGCCTCAATAAAAATAAAGTTTGAGAAAACACCCATTGAATGGGCCACCTGTGACTTCATCACCTTCCAAATTTTGGAGAGCAAAAGTGTTGTTCTGTTACACAGATGATATAATAAACGGACCTGTCCAGAGAGCATAAAACTTGCCATGTTTACCCTTTTCCTGCTTTGTTGCATCCCATTTAAAAACTAGATCCCCTACTTTAAAAATATCTACCTTCACCTTTCTATCAAAAGTGTCCTTCATCTTTCTCTGATGTAATTCAGTCTTTTCAACCAACTGTTCTCTGTTCTGTTGTAATTCAACCAAATGAAAAATCCTCCTGGTAAGATCATTTGGCTTGGAATCCACCTCCTGAAGAAATCTAGCTACTGGTAACACGAGCTGGATTGGAAAAACAACTTATGTTCCATAAACCAACTTGAATGGAGATGTATCAATAGATTTCTTATTTGTTACTCTATCAGCCCATAAAGAGAACTTTAATTTAGAGTCCCAACTCTTTTGATTCTGCTCTAGTAATTTTTTAACAATTCTTATCAAACTCTTATTTGAAGACTCGGCAAGGCCATTGCCTTGTGGATAATAGGCTATAGAATGAACTAGATAGATTCCCATGTCCTCACACAACTTTACCAAGGCTTTATCATTGAATGTTGTTGCATTTTCTGTAACAAGTCTTTTGGGATAGCCAAACCTAGCAAAAATATGATCATATAGGAATTTAATGATTACAGTATGATTGGCGTTCCTGGTGGGAATGGATTCAATCCATTTTGTGAAGTAATCAGTAAACAAGAATCCATCTGTGCTTACTACTAGAAGGTGGATGTATTTCTCTAATGAAATCTAACCCCCATTGTTGGAAGGGACCTGTAACCATAACAGGTTTAAGGGGCATAGATTTCAACTGCTGCTTACCAGAAAACCTCTATCATTTATCACATGATTTGACAAACGCACACACATCGGAAAATAAACAAGGCCAATAGTAGCCAGCTCTCAAAATTTTATGAGCAGTGGTTTTCCAGTAATGGTGTCCTCCACATTCACTACTATGAAATTATGTCATTGTTTGAACTGATTCTACCTTTTTAATGCTTCTCAAGAGTACCCCTGATGGATCTTTCTAGAACAACATCTTGTCACTTATGAATAATTTGATGGCCTTAAGCTTCAAATTTCTCACTTGTGTCTTGCTCATGTCTTGTGGAGTTGTCAAATTCTGCAAAAAATAAATTATATGACTGTACCATTCACAATCTGCCAAGTGAGAGGATACCTGCGAATCATAGTTGAGTTTCTCTGCTGAAATTTGATGTTGATCACTTTCTGCATTTACCCCAACAAAATTTATCTCTAACATTCTACAATTGTCTTGTGCAAGAAGTTTGGCAAGCCCTTGGCCTCTGATAATTTTTATTGGCTTGATCTCTATATCAAATTCAATCATTTTAGCTATCCACTTTCTCCTCCTACCATCAATGTCAGGCTGAACAAGGACCTTTCACAGAACTTGAGGGTACATATGATATTACCTTGGCTTGTAGTATATAGATCCTGAAAGCTTTGAGTGATTTGATTAGTGCATAGGCTTGTTTTTCAATTGGTTCATATTTAATTTCAGCATCTCTCAAAACTTTGTTGTAAAATGCTACTGGCTGCTTGTGCCCATGTTCATTCTTCTGTAACAACACTGTTGCAATTGTATCATTAGAGGCAAATGAGAAAATATAAAAATCTTTACCAAAATTTGGGCTAATTAAGACAAGGGCTATCATAATAGCTTTTTTGATAGATTCAAAAGAATGTCTGGCTTCTTCTGTCCACTTTACTTTAGAATCTTTTCTCAACATGCATGTGATATATTTGGTAAGCTCAGCAAAATTTGAAATAAACCTCCTCATCAAATTTATGGTTCCAAGGAAAGATTGGATATCTTTCTTGGATCTTGGGAGTGACAATTTCTGAATTGCCTCTACTCTTGTTAGATCGATCTTCACTCCATCTGTAGAAACAATATTCCTAAGCAACTTGCCTTCTCTGAGTGCAAAATGGGAATTCTTGGGATTTAAAGAAATACCATATTTCCTACATTTCAAGAAAGTCTTTCTTAGATGTTGCAACTGATCTACATGGCTGGATGAAAAAACTGTGATATCATCAAGACACATCTATCTTTTTCCCCCACGAATGTAATATCCATTGCCCTCTGGAATGTTGCTCCTGCATTCATCAGTCCAAATGGAATTTTTTTTGTACATAAATGTACCCCATGGTGTAGTAAATGTTGTTTTTTCCCTATCATCTGGATGGACTTCAATTTGGTTATATCCTGAGAAACCATCAATGAATGACATGACACTAGCTCCTGAAACTTTCTGTTGAATATGTTCCATCTTAGGCAATGGGTAATTATCTTTTTTAGAGCATTTGTTTAGATTCCTGAAGTCTACACATAATCTAATCTCACCATTTTTCTTTCTAACAGGAACAAGGTTGGCAATCCATTCAGAGTATCTAAGAGGGATGATGATCTTGGCATCCAACATTTTTTTGATTTCCTTCTCCATAATAGGAAACAACATTGGATTGAATGATATGAGTTTCTGTCTAAAAGGTTTTGTGTCTTTGTTCAAAGGATTTTTATGTTGAATAATCTTTCTATTGTATGTCTTCAAATCACTATACTACCATGCAAATATATCATAAAATTCCTTTAACAACTCACCATATTCATATTTTTGTTTATCAGTCAAATGAGAAGCTAGATTAGCATGCTTAGGGATTTTTTTCATTTGCTACATTAAACTGGAACACATCAAAATCTTCCTCTTTCTTTTCTAGTTTAACGACAACGTCATTATGATCCAAAAGTCTCTCTAAAGGGACCAAACCTTTAGGAATTTTGTTGATGGACAATTGAACAATTTCATGTGCTCTGATCTTACTTTTGAACTTAGGTTTCTCCGTTATTTCATCATGTTCATTTTCCAAATCAATTTGTAGATCTGCAAATTCATCAATCACTCCAAGAAATCTAGTCAACTTTGCATCATCTTCAAATACTTTCCAAAACTTCACATTATCATGGAGAGAGGGCCTATACCTCACTTGGATTTCATAATTCAATTTGGGGGGTAGAGGAGGCATAAAAGCACAGGCTGAAACAACCAATGAATCAACCAATTCATTCATAGCTCTAGGTACATATGAAATCTTGAAATTTGTAAAGGCAGCAATCATCCTTAGCACTTCATCCCTATAGGATTTTAGCCTAAAATGTTTGTCCTGGAAGGATTTGTTCACCTGTTGAATTATTAAATATGCATCTCCAAATACCTGAAATTTTTGAATCTTCATCTCCTTGGTTGCATCTAATCCTAGGAGAAATGCCTCATACTCTGCAATGTTGTTGGTCACCTTAAAATAAAGTTTAAAAGACAAGTGAGTAGTTTCTTTTGAAGGTGACATGAATACTAGCCCTGCTCCAGCTGATTCTCTAATACAAGCTCAATCAAAGAACATGGTCCAAAGGTCATCTTCTGCTACTTCTATGGACTAAACTGCAAGCTTCTTAAGCAACAATGAATCCGTCAGTGAATCATCGAACTATAAGATGCAAGCTCCCATACCTGTGTCAACTAAGTAAATAGGATGATTGGCTGGATTTTGTTCATCACTGATAATGTAAGAAAGTTGCGACTCTTTGTAAAGTATCTTGTTTACTCCTCCAAAAACAAGAATAGTAGCATATTAAAGGTCCATTTGAAGAGTTCCTCCTAACCTCTTCATCCATGATATTGATAACAAACATCCAAATTTGGGTGGTATGTCTGCTACAACTATATCCATGAGCATAGTTTTCATAGGTGCTTGAGTTAAAGTCACTGCCAAGTCTTTGATCATCCCGAAACATTTAACTTTTCTAGAGTCAAATGAGAAAATATCATGGTAAGTTTTAGTAATGTCTAATCCAAGCTCATCTATAACTGCCTTTGGCATTAGATTGTGAGAAGCTCCAGAGTCTAGCAGGTAGTTATGCAATGTTTTATCATGAATGTTCAGAGAGATATAAAAAGGTGGACAACTTTCATCTCTATCCTCTATCATTTGACCTAAGACAATGGTGGGCTTGTCATCATATATATTGAGAATATCAATAGAGGGAGATATGGATTTGGGATCAATAGTCTTGAGGATATATTTCTTGAACTATTCATTTTTCATTAACTTGACCAAAGGGATGGGGATTTTGATCTTCTGTATTTCAGCCTCAAAATTGAAAGAATAAGAAGTTTTATCAGAAATTTTTACCTCAGTTGAACGGGCTTTTAAAGAAATCTGCTCTTTTTGAATTTGTTGCTTGGCAGGGGCAACAGTCTTCTTGGGAGGAGGAGCTGGTGCATTTTCCTTTGAAGGGGTTTTCAGAGTAATTGGTTGATCATCAAGAACCTGATCTTTTTGAGTTTGTGGCTTGGCAGGGACATCTATTTTCTTGAAAGGAGGAGTTGGTGCACTCTGCTTGGAAGTATTAGACTTTGATCTTAGATTGTATTTGTTCCCATCATCGATTTGAAAAACACCATTATCATCAGCAATTTCATTTATTTGTTCAGTCATTAATGTCTCTTCATAATCATGTTGTGTCAAATAATATTTCCCTACATCATCTCCAACACAGTGAATATTAGCTTCTTCTTCTTCTTCTGGAAAATCATCTTCATCTTCATCCATCATAGTATTTTGGAGAAGGGATCTTACCTTCTGATCTTCTATGGGATTTATATCTCTTCTCAAAATCTGTGTTTGTTGATTATTCCTCCTGAAACTATTAGGATTCTGATTTGGATTTATTTGAGGGTATTCATAGGAGCCTTTTCCCTTGGCAGGCTGCTTATTTTCAATTTTTAACTTGGACATTTATGAGGTTAATGACTCTAGCATCTTAGACAATTTGTCTATCTTGGGATTTTGAAATGATGAGGAAGAGGCTTCTTCTTGATTGGTCGGAATAGCCACAGTTTGGTCAGTAGAGTGTCGATGTTTCGGATCCAAATCAGGATCCATCTTCAGGACAATGAGCCTGGGTTTAGATAATGAGAAGATTAGGTTTTAAATACTGGAATTGACATGAAATCTAAGTGTCGGCTAGGTTGTTTTGGTAAAAAATATTTTTTATTATTTATTTTGTGTGATTAAATTTAATCAAGGTTTTGTTATTGGTAAAAATTCTTTTTTATTATTTATTTATTGTGATTGAATTTAATTAGGGTTTTGTTTTAATTGTTTTGAAATTATTTTAAATTATTATTAGATCAAAGTTTATTAATTTTTGTTTTAATTAACTAGAGTCTAGGTAGTTAGTAGGTTTTATTATTTAGGTATTTAAGTGGTTTATTTAAGGGTTTGCTTATTAATGTTATTTAGGTTTTAATGTTTCTTAAACAGGTTCTATTAAGGTTTAAAACTTTATAGGTGAAATATTCCTAAGCCTATTAATATTCTTAAAAGAGAAAGTTTGTTTTAAAATGTTTAAATTCGAGAGTGATTAGGTGGGGTTTTGTTATTGGTAAAATTCTTTTTATTATTTATTTAGTGTGATTGAATTTAATTAGGGTTTTGTTTTAATTGTTTTGAAATTATTTTAAATTATTATTAGATCAAAGTTTATTAATTTTTGTTTTAATTTACTAGAGTCTAGGTAGTTAGTAGGTTTTATTATTAGGTATTTAAGTGGTTTATTCAATTATTTAAGGGTTTGCTTATTGGTGTTATTTAGGTTTTAATGTTTCTTTAAAAAATTTCTATTAAGGTTTAAAACTTTATAGGTGAAATATTCCTAAGCCTATTAATATTCTTAAAAGAGAAGAGTTTTATTTTAAAAAGTTTTAATTCGAGAGTGATTAGGTGGGGTTTTAATGAATTAAACTTAAAGAATTTTTGAGATAGTTTTCTACACGGATTAATACTGTTAATTGTGAATCAGAGGGAGCCATTTTTCACTTAATTCTAACCCATTATCTTTGTTCAGGTTGCTAGGATGTTTACGGATTTCAATGGCTTCTCTAACACGACGCTTAAAGAGGTGATTTTCTTTAGTGAGGATTTTGGTGTCTTCTAGGCAGATGTGGTGTCTTGTTTTAAGGGAGTGTTCAGCTAGGGCAGAGGTGTGGATGCGTTCGTTCTTAATGTCAGCTCCATGTTCTTTTATCCTAATCTGGAAGGAGCGATCAGTTTCACCGATTTAGCATTTTCCACATGAGCACTCTATTTTGTAGATTCCTTTACCTTTGTGGGGGTCGATTTTGTCTTTTACGGATCTCATATTTTGTTTGATGGTTTCAAGTGGTTTGAAGGAGGTCTTAATTTATTTTTTTCTAAGGACTCTGGCAATATTATCAGTCACTCCTTGGATGTAAGGGAGGCATGCATCTCTATTAGGGTTCTGGTCTCTGGGGATAGTGGGCTTATTGCGTGTTTTTTCTAGGGCTCTGTTTATTGCATTCTTAATGTCTTTGTGTTTATAACCTATGTTCTTAAAATTCTTGGTAATGTGATCTATTTATTTTTCTAGGTTTTCTTCATCGGAGATTCTTATGGCTCTAGTGGCTAAAGTTTTTAAGACACCCTCATAAGTTTTGACGTTGTTTCCCTTTTCACCAAAATCCCTTTAAATGAAGCTATCCAAATTATCAAAGAAGTCACTGACCCTGAAACAGCTAACCTAGCTGAGATTTTCTTACGCTCCACTTTCTTTAGTTATCAAGGAGAATTCTATGAACAAACCAGCGGCGTAGCAATGGGCTCCCCACTGTCCCCCATTGTTGCTAACCTTTTTATGGAAAATTTTGAAAAGAGAGCCTTGGACTCCTTTCCCCTAAAACCTTTAAGATGGAAAAGATATGTCGATGACACCAATGTTCTCTGGCCCCATGGTAAAGAATAATTACAAAATTTCCTTCAACACCTAAACAACATATCCGAAGAAATAAAACTCACAATGGAACTCGAGGAGAATGACAACATCCCCTTTCTAGACGTTCTTATCAAGAGAAAAAGCAATGGGGATCTAGGACATGCATTTTATAGAAAAAATACCCACACTGAGAACTATCTCCATGCAAAATCCCATCACCATCCCAACCAGAAACTAGGCGTCCTAAAAACTTTATCCACTAGAGCCATAAGAATATCCGATGAAGAAAACCTAGAAAAAGAAATAGATCACATTACCAAGACTTTTAAGAACATAGGTTATAAACACAAAGACATTAAGAATGCAATAAACAGAGCCCTAGAAAAAACACGCAATAAGCCCACTATCCCCAAAGACCAGAACCCTAATAGAGACGCATGCCTCCCTTACATCCAAGGAGTGACTGATAAGATTGCCAGAGTCCTTAGAAAAAAAGAAATTAAGACCTCCTTCAAACCAATTGAAACCATCAAACAAAATATGAGATCCATAAAAGACAAAATCGACCCCCACAAAGGTAAAGGAATCTACAAAATAGAGTGCTCATGTGGAAAATGCTACATCGGTGAAACTGGTCGCTCCTTCCAGATTAGGATAAAAGAACATGGAGCTGACATTAAGAACGAACGCATCCGCACCTCCGCCCTAGCTGAACACTCCCTTAAAACAAGACACCATATCTACCTAGAAGACACCAAAATCCTCGCCAAAGAAAATCACCTCTTTAAGCGTCGTGTTAGAGAAGCCATTGAAATCCGTAAACATCCTAGCAACCTGAACAGAGATAATGGGTTAGAATTAAGTGAAAATTGGCTCCCTCTGATTCGCAATTAACAATATTAATCCGTGTAGAAAACTATTTCAAAAATTCTTTAAGTTTAATTCATTAAAACCCCACCTAATCACTCTCGAATTAAAACTTTTTAAAATAAAACTCTTCTCTTTTAAGAATGTTAATAGGCTTAGGAATATTTCACCTATAAAGTTTTAAACCTTAATAGAAACTTTTTAAAGAAACATTAAAACCTAAATTAATAAACTTTGATCTAATAATAATTTAAAATAATTTCAAAACAATTAAAACAAAACCCTAATTAAATTCAATCACAATAAATAAATAATAATAAATAATTTTTACCAATAACAAAACCCTGATTAAATTTAATCACACAAAATAAATAATAAATAATAATTTTTACCAAAACAACCTAGCCGACACTTAGATTTCACGTCAATTCCAGTATTTAAAACCTAATCTTCTCATTATCTAAACCCAGGCTCATTGTCCTGAAGATGGATCCTGATTTGGATCCGAAACGTCGACACTCTACTGACCAAATTGTGGCTATTCCGACCAATCATGAAAACCCCAACCACAGAAATATTTTTAATGAGGCTTCTTCCTTCTGCCTTTTTATATCAACATTTCCCTTTAACTTATGAGCAGCTAAGATATTTGACTCAAATTTAAGGGAAACATCTTGCATCAAGGAAAGTGTAGCAGACCTTCTCTCTCTCAGTAGCAAACAAAATTCAGAATCAAATGAGTTGGCATAAGTGATTTGGCCAGAAGTCTCTGTAGGTTTTATTTCTGCAGGTATTTTACTATACATTTTGTTGAATCTCTTGGTGAAATCAGACACAAATTCACCATTTTCTTTCTTAAGGTTTCCAAATTCTGTGATATAGTACAATAAATCTCTCCTATCTCCCTAGTGTTTTAAAAATACATCATCCAACTCTTCTATTCCGGCTACAGAACCAGCAGGAAGTTCCTTGAACCACTTTATAGCATGACCATCCAAGCTCTGAACAAAGACTCTAGTCCAGACATTAGCATATTCTATGTTTAGGTTCTCAGCATAGCTATAGAAGGCTTCTATATGTTCCTCTATAGTTACATCTCCTTATCCAGTAAATTTTGGCACATACTTCTGGTAGTCACCAGTGGGCATAGCTGGAGGTTGATTTGGCAACACAAGAGGTGCATATCTAGCAGCTGGAATTCGTTGCATTTTAGTCAATGGAGGAGGTGCAGCCATAATGACTATTGGTGAGAGAGGTGATAGGATTTTCTCAGATTCTTCAATGCTGGGGGGATTTTATTGAAAAGTGGGTGAAATATCTGATGGGAAAGAAGTTTGATATGAAGCTATATAGAAATTTGGAAGTTGTTCAGCCAATTTTTCTTCACCTTTAGCAGACAGTTCCTGCAAAATATGTTCTACAACAAGAAGGTTAGTGTGAATGTTTATGTGGTCTTCTTCTTGCTATGAGTGGAAGGATTCAAGGGATGAGGAGATCTGATTTATTTCTAAAGACTTAGATGCTTATTCAACCAAATTAGAGCCTATCACTTCTTCTGCAATGATATTTTCCTCTTGATAAGAAACAATTTGTTGCTCTACAGAAATATTTTCAGCAAATGATCCTTCTACGACTGTTACTGTTTCTTTTTCACTGATAATCTTAGAGGAAGAAGAATCAGTTTTTTCGGATTTTGATTCCTTAGAATGAGAAAGAGGGTTACTTTTAATACCTGGTTTTGAAGTTTGACCTTGAAATGATCTTCCTCTTCTAAGAATCAGTTCTGGGTTGGGCATCAGTGTGACAAGTGATTCTTGTGGATTCACCCTGGTACTGATTTTCTTTGGAGCCAGGATGAACGCATGGAGTCGCCAGATAGATGATTACAACCAATGTAATATATAATCCTTGTCTATCATCAAGGATCAGCTCTGTTTCGTCTCCCAGAAAAGTTGAGCTTCAACCTCTTCCCCGACAACGACGCCAATTTGTTATCACTCCAGGAAACTCTCCTAGGTTGTATCTCAGAGATGCCTGGTAACTTAATTGTTCTTGTAATGATTCACTCAATAATGGGTGTGGGGTTGGATCAATATGAATATCTAACTCACTGGATTGTATCCTCAAGACAGTCTAGGTATATTCAAACAGTACAAGGCCTTCAAGAGCTATTATCAGATAGCTTGTGAATCAAATCGATAAGAAACTAATCAATTGACCAGAACATACATAAAACAATATATATGATGGGTCAAAAAACTAGCAGTGAATTCTTATGATCCTTTCTTAATAATAAAAGGTAAGATGACAGTTACCATAGGACATTAAACAAAGACAAAGAAATAATTTCAACTCATAGGCATAGAACAGAGATGAAAAGAAAGTCTGACAATAACAATGAAAGAAGCTTGCAAACTGAATATATTAAAGAAAGTGTCTTATCATGATAGAAGTATAGTTTAGAACTCAAATTTTAACCCTATGTTTATCAAAATTTTGTGGCTTTATAGCCTTTACATTAGATTCTCCAGATCCTAAAATACTGGATCGAACTTTCTAAAAATAGACAGTCAGCAACTGACCCAAGAAAATAGGAAGAAACCCTATATAATAGGTCAACCACTTATCTCAAGTGATCTTCACATCCTTTAACGTCTTTGAAAGGTGTAATAATCCTTCTAAGGTTGATATGTCTTCTTGATATACAAGATCATTCGAAATTGCCACCTATTAACAACAAAACAGTGTTTTCCCAGGAAATAGGTAACCGATTTAACTTTTCCACCTTGTTGGGCGTCTCCAAAATCAAAACAGACTCTTTATAAGGATGCCTTTAATTATTATCTATCGATTAAGACTGTTCTTGAGATATGAATTAAGGAAATACCATGATTACAAGGAACGTGAAATATTTGAAGTCATCATGATTTGGTAAACTTGAATGATGGGAATGTACACAACCACGTGCTTTAATGAAACAGAAGTTTAAAAAGATTCGATGTATCACGCCGGGATGAGATCCAAGTCTTCAAAGGACTTTATTTCTATCTTTTCAGCAATTAATTACAATCATAACATATCAACCCGATGGTTCCGGCACGTGAAAGGACATGCTAACTGTTTCCAAGCTCCTGTGCTTTCGGTGGCTAAATAGCCCCAAATTTTGGTTTTATGCCACCGAAAGTTAAGGTTTTCGATGGATTAGAAGTGTTTTTGGAGAGGCACTTAGCCACCAAAACCTAAATCAACAAAACTGACTGTGTTATTTAAGGAAATAACAAATTCATTATGCCATTAGATCCATCAGAAGGAGAAAAGTTTGTAGAGCCCACTTGCTTAGATCTAGAGGAGATCAACCATTTATACAGAACCACCACGCAAAAAGAAGATTATGTAAACCCAACTGCAGATGGAATACACAGCTGGAGGAGCATCACATCATGTGCTTCTGACTCTGATATAGGGTTGGAAAATTGGCAACAAAGATTACATGAAGTATCCACAAGAAGGTGCGCAAGAATATACTGTGTAGCAAGATGGGTGGGTACAAAGATAAGAGAACCTCATAGTTTTCATGGGGTGAATGACTTAGAATAACTATTAACAATATATGAAGACGAAGTACTGGAAAATCATAGGCTATTATCCTTGGACATAACACTTAAGGCAACACCTGCAAGATGGTGGAGTGCACACAAAGAAACAGTTAAGGACTGGTACCAATGTAAGCGACTACTACACATTATATTTAGCACAGAGCAGGAAGCAATAAGATGCAGAGATATGATGGATAGGGGACACCAGAAGAATACTTGGAGAAGTGAAGAACAATATGGAGAATGAAACCACCAGAAGAATGGCCTCATTACTTCATTAATACCTTAGAAGGAATTCCAAAAAACTGGTATGTAGACCAGGAACTGCGCAGAGGAACAACATAATGGAAAACATTACAGAAAAATTTTATAGTCACTTTCTCATTTGAACATGAGAACCCCGACATGGATTAAGCACTCAAACAAATAAGAGGGGTGATATTTATGGATGAACCAACGGTTGAACTTATGATAGAGTATCAACAATAGAATGGACAAACAGTTAAGGAACTACTGCCATGCTATCATGTGGAAGAACAAGCACCAGAGGAAGATGATTCGCACAATATTCAGATTACAGAAATTGAAGGTGAAAGAGAGGTGGAAGGTCCATCTTTGGAATCAGAAGTATTTGATGCCCCTATAAAAGTGAATAAATTTAGTATTGGGACAACAAATAAACCTAAAATGGAAATTATTGGGGACTATTGGGATGACCAAACAGTGGAAAGAATAACATAGTTCCTGTGCGAGTACAATGACCTATTCCGAACAACATTTACATATATGAAAGGCATAACAGGAGAGCTAAGAGAGATGGAGATACCTCTCAAAACTGAGGCTATATATGTTAGACAAAGACCGTATAGATTGAATCCAATATATAATAAAAAAGTGAAAGCATAAATTGATAGAATGTTAGAAGTTGGAATCATAGAACTAGTGGAGGAATTTGAATGGATAAGCCCTATGGTAGTGCAAGAAAAGAAGCAAGGGGGGGATAAGGATCTGTGTAGATTTGAGGAAACTGAAATATGCTTTCCTGCATGACCATTTTACCACCCCTTTCACATCTGAGGTATTAGAGAATGTTGGAGGCCAGGAGGCCTACTCATTTACAGATGGATTCTCAGGTTACCATCAGATCAAGATAGCCCCAAAAGACAGATACAAGACCACTTTTTCCACAGAATGGGGATCCTACCAGTACACAGTCATGCCTTTTGGGTTGAAGAATGCACCAACTATACTTTCAAGGGTAGTAATAGATTCTTTTAAGGAGTTCACACATCAATTTTTGGAATTTATATGGATGATTGGATTGTATATAGTTTGTTAAAATACCATGTGGAAGCGTTAAGGTTGATGTTGGAAATATGCAGGCAGTGTCAGATATCATTGAATATCAAGAAGTGCATCTTTGGAACACCTTTTGGAATACTATTGAGACATATAGTATGTAAACAAGGGTTATTGGAGGATCCTGCTAAGATTGTAGTCATTGTTGATTTACTACCACCAAAATCAGTATGCCAGTTGAGAACAACATTGGGACATACAGGATACTAATTTTTTTATATAAAAGCGTATGCGCAGATTATTGCACCTATGGAAAAATTGTTAAAGAAAGATACTAAATTTCAGTGGAATGAGGACTGTCAGCAAGGTTTGGACACTCTAAAAGAAAAAATGGTCACAACACCTATCCTAGTATTCCCATATTGGGAAAATTCATTCCATGTGCATGTAGATGCATCAACTATAACACTTGGAGCAATTATGGCATAGCCGGGAGCAGGGGATTTGGATCATCCTATATAATTTGCTAGGAGGAAACTGTCAAAATTAGAGAATAACTACAATAATATAGAAAGAGAAGTCCTAGATATGGTCTATGCACTTCAAAAGTTCATACATTACTTACTAGGAAAACACTTTAAGATGTTCACAGATCATTCATCCCTCAAATACCTTGTCAACAAGCCAATGTTGGGGAGAGGATATGTTGATGGCTACTATTAATTTAGGAATTTTATTTTGAAGTGATAATCAAACCAGGGAAGCTGAATGCAGGACTGAATCACCTATATAGGGTAACCAATGGAGAAGAACCTGCCAACTTGGAAGACAACTTCCCTGATGTGCAGTTATTTTCAGTCTAAGAAGATGATGAATATTGTGTGGATATTATTGAATACTTTAGTACAGGGAGTGCGCCACAAGAGTTTAACACCGCACAGAGGAAAAATCTAGTAGTCAGAGCTGCAAACTATCAACTTATTGCAAGACATTTATACAAGATGGGCGCAGACAACATTTTGAGAATATGCGTACTAGAACCTAAAGGCTTAGGATTTTGGTAGAATCTCATGAGGGAATAGTTGGAGGACATTATGCAGGAAAAGATACCACACAAAACGTATTGTGTGCATGCCTATGGTGGCCAACAATTCATAGAGATGCTAAAGACTATTGCTAGAGATGTGATGTCTGTCAGAGGGTTGGTAAACCTAACAGAAGGGATGAGATGCCCCTAAGACCACAAGTAACCTTGCAAGTATTCGACAAATGGGAAATAGACTTTGTGGGACCAATTAACCCACCATCAAAAAGGTCAAGTGAAAGGTATATCATTACTTCGACAAAATACTTAACAAGATGGGAAGAAGCAACGCTAGTAAAAGAGTGTAGTGCAGAGAGAACAACGCATTTCCTATTTGAGCAAGTGATCACTAGATTTGGCTTCCCAAGGATTTTGATGAGTGACCAGTAATCAATTTATTAACAACACTATCAAGGCTATGACTGAGGATTTTGAAGTCTATCATTAGAAGAGTACACCATACCATCCTCAAGCAAAAGGAACAGTAGAAGCCTTCAATAATATCTTGGAGAATTCTCTAACAAAGATCTGCGATGTCGACAGGGATGATTGGGATTTGAAGATACCGACAGTATTATGGGAATATAGGACTACATGCAAAAAGATGACAGGAAAAACACCATTTAGGCTAGTGTATGGGCAGGAAGAAGTAGTACCATTAAAATTTGTGGTACCCAGTCTGCCTGTAGCAACAATGACCAACATGACAGAAAGAGGCGTAGTGAAGGAAAGGTTGAATCAACTAATGGATATGGAGGAGGATAGGATTCTAGCAAGATTTCATCAGGAAGTACAGAAAGAAATATACAAACGTTGGCATGATAGACATATCAAGAGGAAGAGTTTCAAGGAAGGAGACCTAGTCTTGCTCTATGACAATAAATTTTTGCAATATCCTGGTAAATTCAAAATGCATTAGCTAGGGCCCTATGAAGTAAATAATATAAAAAATTGGGGAGTTGTAAAACTAAAGGATCTAGTAGCAGCAGAGCTGAAAGGGATCATCAATGGGAGTCAACTGAAATTGTACAAGGACAGTCGACCTCCTAGCGCTTAAAACTTATAAGTGCAGTAAGAAAAAATGTACATAGTGTATTATAGTAGAAGTTAAGTTAGATAAAATGAGAAAAAGAAACAAAAGGGAGAAAAAGAAGGAAAAAGAAATACAAAAATAGAAAAGACAGAAAATACAATGAAAAAGAAATACAAAAATAGAAAAGACAGAAAATACAACGCGCAACAGAAAAGGGACTCAGTGCGACGATTATTTTTTTTATGTGCGCAACATATGGGAGATAAACTATGCACTAAGGAAAGGATAGAGCATAAATACACCACGCACTTGAGACACTCAGTGAACTAGAAAAAGGGTTAATGGTTAGAAAAAATGAAAAAATGAAAAATGACGGCTATGGCAAAAAGGCGCTAACTAGCGACATTTATGAAATTTAATGGAATGTACACAAAAAAAATTATCGCATTAATCGAAACCAAGGAATCTTCTCCGAGAAGATTCACAACATTGATGGCATGCTCTATATAAAGGGGAAATGCGAGAAAAATATAACTTATTGTGAAATTGCGAACTTGTAGAGATAGAGAGAACGTAGAGAAAAGGCGAATAGATGAGTGCACAATGCATACCATTCGAATCCATTCAACGAAAACCAACCAATACCCACGATGGCACCACCAAATATTGGTGCGCCAAGCCAAGCAGCGAGGAAAACCCGTAGTAGTGTTAGAGTGCCTCAGGGAACCAGCGAGGCCAAGATAGAAACCACACAAAGAGAGGAATTCGTCAATGTTGACGCAATTCCCTCACCACACTAAGAACCAACAAGACCTACACTGGTGGAGGAAGAAACACGCGCCCCAAAAACATCTTCCATGGACATCGATCCACAGGAAAGAATTCAAGGTCGACAGGCCGAAGACCCAGGCAACCCACAGAGACCTACGAGGACCAAAGGAACCCATAGAGTAAATGGTACAACCACAGTACAAACAGAAGTTGTCACGTCGAGACAACCACACAGAGCAGGGCTTGCGCAACAGCAGGAGGTTCTGGTGGAAGATATTACCGGCCAACCAAAATCTGACATCGAGAGGAGATATATGGAGGCTTGGACCTCAAGTGAGCCACAAAGAAGAAATGGAAAACATCCCATGATGTGGTCACCACGCCGACAACCTGATGCAACAATAGTCCTACTGCGTATTCCTGAGGGGGTGCAGGTCACACCTAACTTTCTAGGATGCATGGAAATACTGCGGTATTCATACCATGACTTGGTCGATGCTTGAAAATTCCCAGAGTTTACTCAATAGGTATACCTTGATAGCATATGCAGAGGCCCCTTTGGTGACCCAATTCTACATCCAAAACAATCGGCAACCGGCATGGCCAACACAGGAATTCTAAATCTGTTAGAAATTCCCCACTTCGGCAGGGGTAAAGAGGAAAACAACTATGTCAAGAAGTTAATGGCGATCCTCCATGGAGGATTCTTATGGTTGGAGGATATTGTTTCAATAGATGTAGAACTCATTGCATTCATCATAGGTCTTCCAACTATGGGAGAGAGTCTCGCGCAGTACCTTGATGATAAAACAAAGGAGAAATCCCTAGCTGAGGAAATGAAGAAAATGTACAACACAGAGAGGGGTTGGTGCGGGATCATTATCAAGAGGATCAACAATGAAGCAGTGAGAATGGCCACCAAACTCATGGCTTGCAAGATGCTTCAAAAATTCCGCAAGGAGGAAGTCCCTGTCGGGGTTGTCGCAGCTACAGCAAAGTGCACCAATGGCACTCTACTCAGATGGGCCCCATATTTATTGAACCTATTCCTCGATGACTGCAAAGATGCATAGGACTTGGGAAGGAATCATTAGAATTGGTATTCGAGCAGGTCAAACTCGAAACCAAGGAAGAAAAGGAATGTGCATATAGGCTAGAGTAGGGATTGATAGCAACATATAACCGAATCCCGAACAATGCGCAAGAAGTAGAGCGAAGTACAGTGGAAAATATCAAATTTGTTGTACACATAATCGATCGGTATCGGCAGGAGATCGAGGAATTAAAATAAAAAATCAACCCCATGACTCCCCAAGAGGTAAAGGAACAAAGGAAACAAGAATATGCAAGCCAAATCAATGAGATGGAAAAACAAGTCAGCGCAACAGCAGGATTGTTTGACAGAACAACACAACTTTGGACAACTCTGGAGGAAGACGAGCAGGTCCAACAGTGGGATAAAAAAGAAGAAAAAGTAAGTGCAACAATCCAAGACCTTAAGCAGAGGTAGAAAATGATGAGTATCACTTAGCGTCTAAAGGGAACGCAAGATATTAAGAAGCTGCAGGAAGAGCTAAAAGCATCACAAACACAAGAGCATGAAAGACAGGCGCAGATGGAATCTCTTCAAGAGAAAGTAGCGCAGCTGATCGCGCAGTTGGAGGAGGAGAAGAGGAACATGGAGCAAGCACATACAGAGTGTGCAGTAATGATCTAGGAGGATATCACAGCACAAGCATTAGAAGCACTCACAAAGAAGGTCACATAGGTTCAGGCAAGAGGAAGGGAACTTGCATACAAGTTCCATAGTCTAGCAGAGGTTGTTGAGGGAGTGCGCAATGCCTAGGTGGATCAGGATGAACCACATGTCAATGTTGGGGGCATGTTGGGTGCAAGCCAATTTTGAGGAAAATCCATTTTTGGAAGGTAGAGCTTAATAAGGAAAAAGACAGCAGCTAGGAAAAGCAGCACGTGCTAGGAAAATCCACATGCAAAAGTGGAGAGCATGCAAGGCGCGCATCCAAGAAAACCTAACCTTGTTAGGGTTAGGTTTTTTTTAAGAGAATGTAACACTTGATGAGCTGAGAATTAGTATAAATAAATACCTAGGAGGTCTAGGTTGAGGGTTCGTGGTTGGTCAGTCGGTTTTGGATGTGATTGTTGTTTACTAAGTTTTGGTTTGTTCAGTCAAGGAAACTAGTGTAAGATCAGATACCATTTTTGTAAGTTGTTGAGTTGTAGGGGAAAAATGTAGCTAGAACTTGAAGGTTAAATCGCAGGCTGAGGAGCCTGGTGTGATCTAGTCAGCCTCACAAAGGTCGAGGAGTCTGTTTTGTGACTGTAAGAATGGAGTTGTAGTGTGCGTGGCACCATATATTACAAAACCATAATAAAAGAGCCTAAGAACCATATCTTTGTGGGCGTATCTGAGGAGGGGGTGAACCATGGTAATATCTATGTTATGTGATGTGATTGATTGCATGTTTACCTTTTGTAAGTAGTTAGACTATGAATGGATGAATGGATAATTTTGTGAGCTCTGTTATATGTTAGATCTGTTAGAATGCATGCATAGACTTAACAGGAGAATGAATAGTAAGAAGAATAGATAGAAAAACTAGATCAAGGATTAAGAATATGAATTTCAATCCTAGATCCCCACTCTTTACTAGACTGCAAGCATTTGAGAATTGCAGTCACCCATAGAACTATCTTGGGTGAGACTGTGCAGTACATCCTGTGTGTTGTGTTTCCTTCTGTTTTACCAGGAGGGCCGATAGTTTTAGAGGGATTTGTTGGAAGTTGTTCAGATATGAACCTGGGTCAGCCTAAGAAGTGGTTAGAGAAGGAGTAACAAAAAACACAGATATCGTATGCAAAAGTTATGACCCTAGGAAGTTGATGTACCAACTTACCCAAACGGGGCCCACATGACTTTTTGTGCTTCATCTCCTAGGGTTAGGTTTTTGGATGTATAGGGTTTTGGCATTCATGTTTGATGTAAAAATTTCTTTGGAGCCTCATTATACTCATGTTCTTATGAATGAGTGCAACCATCACATCTCTTCTCAGAGATAAGACACCACCATTCTAGCAAGCATGTTTCAGTTTGCATTTTACAGTTTTAACATATTTCTTTATTGAATATAAGCCAAGTTTTAGTGTATCTATGCTATTTTTCATGGTATCTCTGTGTTAATAATATAGATCTATAATCATTTTATTCTTCTCATAAAATATGGATCAAGAAGAGACAATGACTTTGAGGTGGATGTACGTCTGGTGTGCACCCGAGGAGTTGCGAAATTTGTTGCAATAGATGAGTCTTGGTGTGACAAATTTGTGTATGAGTGTCTTGGTGAGGTGAGGTGAGTCATGCGACTCTTACCAAGTTATAAACCAAGCCGATAGTGCTCATTTTTTAATTATTTCACAAAAATAAGACTCAGTTGGGTGTTAGGCATGTCTTGTGCCACCTACACTATATCTATGTGTTTTGTTGTTTGATTTGCAAGTGTTTTCTTCATTTCATGGATGTATGCTTAAACGACTAAGTGTCAATTTGTTAAAAAATCATCTAAGTATACAAGTGAGTTATAGTAGAGTAGGATTGTGACTTGACTGTAGCATAGAACATAGTATGGGTATGCTCTAGGTGAAGAGACATAGTCTGGATGAAGTATCCTTAGTGTTTCCAAGCGACCAAGTGAGAACTGTCACATTGTCACACACTCTCAAGAGGTGCATGATCGAAACATTAATGCAAGCATCCTGTGGGGATGTGACAGAAGGAATGAGGGTCATTTTAGAAATACCATGGTCAAATCCAAAGGAGGAATTAAAATGGTCCAGGTCGAGCATTTGAAATTTCCATGGAAGACAAATAATTTTTTCTGAAAAATGGAAGAAATTGGGAAAATTGGGAAAATTTTGAAATTTTTCCATAGGGGAAATGTCAAGCATGAAGTGGAAATCAAAAGTGGCAGTTGAATGGGCACACAGAGGTAGATAGGTATCATCCCAAGGTGAATTCAGGACAAAGATACCATGTTATCAATCAAGCACATCTCATCCCAAAAAGAATGTGGATCGTTGATCGTGATCAACCTCTGTGGTTAGATCTTTCAGTGTTAAGTAGTTTTATTAACCATTGATCATTTTTAAGCCTAAAATAAATCTGATTCATAGGATCAGATCAATATCCATCATACAATATTTTGGGGTTAAGTAGATTTGTTAACCACCAATCATATTTAAGCCTAAAATCAATCTAGGCCATTGGATCAGATAGATATCAACCATCAGATCTATCTGGATTACGGATCCTTTTAACCTTTGTGCATATTTAAGCCCATAATGAATGAGGGTCATTGGATTATATATATATCAACCATTAGATCTATTGAGATTAAGTGATATGGATATGGTTCATGCACCTTTAAGCTTGAATTAGATCTTAGTCGTCATATCAAATAAACCCTCACCGTTGAATATTTAAGGGTAAGCTACTCTGATAGCGACCAAGCACCTTTAAGCCCGAAATGAAATTAGGCTATCAGATTCAATAAATATCAGCCATTGTATATTTTAGGATTAAGAAGTACCTTTAACCTCTGATCATGTATAATCCCAAATTACATATGATTCGTTAGATCGGGTTAATCACAACCTTTGGATCTTTCGGAGGTAATTTTCTATGATAAGACTCGTGCACCTTTAATCCTAAAAATAGATTTGGACCATTGATCTTGTTGAAGGACAACCATCATATCTTAGCTTGTCGGATAAACCAAGGACGACATGTCATTTGGAGTAGGTAGGGACAGAGTGGGACCCTCTCTCTCATCCACGACCATGATCATGCTAGGTGGAAGAAAAATAAAAAAGGTATAGGTGGTCCATGATCTTGGATAAATCAAAGTGGATAGAGAAAAAATAAAGAGATAAGGAAGAAAAAGGAAAGAGGAAAGAATAAAGAGAGAGAAGGGAGATCTAAAGGATGATGGGGAAAGTCCAAGGTGGCCAAGGAAATGACATGGTAGACATGGAGCAGGACACATGGACCCAGATAACACATCAGTAGACACGTTCCATGCCATGTCATCAAGGATTCCATGTCAGCAAGGATCATGATATTTAAAAGATAAAAATTCCAAGTCCGTGAAAGGTGAAAAAGGACAAATTATTCAATTCCATATTGATGCAGATGGTGACTAGAGCATCAAATTTAAAATCTGAAAGTTGTTGAGTGGTCTCCATCAGAGATACTATCTAAGCCAATACAAAAAAATTCCCTAACCCCTAATATAATCTATTATATAGGTTTCTAAATTTGGATTCTAAGAATTATTGTACCATTGAGATAATACATAAAGGTGTAAAACTACTAACTTTGGGAAGCCATAATAGGAAGACATAACTTTCTGCTCAGAGATCATAATTGAGAAAAATAGTAGTCAATGGAAATCTATTAGAGATAATAATAATTTTATTCACCCATGATTTATATTCGGGTAGAAGAGTTTATTGGAAAAACAAAAGAAGGCATCTAATGGCCTTAAAGAGATGGGAATAATGTGCAATTTCTAGAATTAAGATTATTTGTTTAATCTAATAGAATTTTGTTGGCTACACATTTTGCAAACATAAGAATATAAGTAGAATAGAGTATTTACAATATGAGGACTAGAGATATGGAGGATGCACATGGAGCCTACGACCATGAGGATGAAGTCAGTGGGTTTCATATTAGCTTGGGTAATGCAGAAACTGAATCAAATGGGAATAGATAAGGAAAAGTAAAAAGAATATATTTAGTAGAGACAATGAAAATCCTACAAAGAGATGTTTTGAGATACATAGTAGACAATGAGAGAATTATGAAAGTTCAGGAGAAGCATAACCACATTAACACTCAAGTGTTATAGATTTTGAACATCTTACAGAGGAAGATAGATAAATAATCAGATTCAAGGAAGGTAGGAAAACACAAATGTCATGCCATGAGAGAGGAAACCAGAAATGCTAGGAAATCTAGAAGGGCTAGTAGACATCAACACCATTCACGAAGGCACTCAGCTACAAGGGTACATGGAATTTCAAATTATGAAAGCAATACCATTTTGTTTCCCATTAGAAATTATAAAGGGAGCTCTAAAGAAAATGATTTGCAGGGAGAGCTAAGGAAGATCAAGCTTCCTACATTCAATGGTGAAAATAAGAAAGACAAAGATGAAGAAGCTTGGTTGTTGGGAATGAGGAAATACTTCCAATTGCATAATTATTCCTCACATGTAGAATCCAAAGTTACAATCTATCATCTTCAAGGAAAAGCATCAATGTGGTGGGACCAACTCAAGAAATTTAAACACATTGATGAGCATAGGATCTCATAGAGGAAATTCAAAAAGTATTTTCAAAAGAAATACTTGTCAGAAGAATATTATGACAAGAAAATGGAAGATTTGTTTCAAATCAAGATTGGAAGAATGAAAATGGATGAGTATGAGAGGAGGTTCCTTGAATTACTGGTATGTTGACTTCATAAAGGATGAGAAAGATAAAATAGAAATATTTCTGAGTGGGCTACCATATTTTTGACAATGACAATATGCATTATGATGAGCCCGAGACACTAGAAGAAGCTATAAGGAAATAAAAATATCTTTATGAGAAGAATAAAGGAAGGCTAGCTTTTCAAAAATCTTGGGGTGAAAATAAGAATAGAAAGATGGAGAAAATAAAGAAAGGGTATAAGCCACCATTTTTCATAAATAGTTCACAAGGACAACCAACACAAAATTATTCAAAGATGACAAAGTCTTTGGTAAAAGGCCAAGACAACATCCCATCGAATGTTGAGGATGTGAGGGAGATCAAATGTTCAGAGATTTTCCTCACAAAGGAGAAAGGATAAGGATTGTTCACAACATCCAAGAGGTTGATATAGTATAAGACATGGGTAGAAGCATGCCAAGGATTTATGTAGCCTTGGACAACAAGAAATTAGAGCACTTATCTCATATGATCAAAGTGGAGGCAAGATTGACAATCATCCCATAGACATTTTAATTGATTGCGGATCTATCCCTAGTTACATAGATCCTAATATTCCTGAGATATTTCATTTACAAAGAATCAAGCATGGGAAATATTGGTTGGTTCAGATAACTACTAGGACCAAGAAAAGGATCAATGAGCTGGTATGGATTGATTCATGTCTAAATATCACAAAGGCATATATAAATATCATATATATGGGTTTAATTGACTTCCTAAGAGGTATGGATTGGTTGGAAAATCATCATGTTGTCCTATACTATTAAAACAAGGCATTCACTTGTATTGATGAAGAAGGGAACTTGAGAACAATTAAGGGTATTCCAAGGGTAGTATTAATCAGATATATTTCAATATTGGAGATGAAAAGAAGCTTCAGGAAAGGATTCCAAATATATGAAGCTCATATGGAAGATGCCCAAAGATAAGGTGCCAAACCTTGAATATTATGGAGTCCTAAGAGAATTTTGAAGATGTTTTTAGTGAAATACTAGGTTTTCCACCAAAGAGAGACATTGGTTTCTCTTTTAACTTGATTCTTAGAGCTTCCCTAGTGTCCTAGAATCTTTATAGGATAGGCATGTCGAGATAAAGGAATTACAAATGTAGCTTGAAGACATTTGAAGAAGGAGTACATACACCCAAATGTCTCACCTTGGGGTTCCCTAGTGCTATTTGTGAATAAGAAGGATGGAACCTTACGATTGTGCATTGATTTTAGATAGTTGAATAAGGTTACCATAAAGAACAAGTATCATTTTCCAAAGATAGATGATATTTTTGTTCAACTAAAAGATGCAAAGATATTCTCAAAGATTGACCTCAGGTTAGGATACCATCAGGTGAGAATTAAAGAAGAAGATATCAACAATACAACACATATAACAAGGTATGGCCATTATGAGTTTGTAGTGGTGTTATTTGGATTGTCAGATGCACCAACTATCTTCATGTGTTTGATGAATGGTATTTTCATAAATTACTTGGATAAGATTGTCATTGTTTTCTTGGATGACATACTTATCTATTCCAATTTTGAATAAGAGCATGATCAACACTTGAATATGGTTCTACAAGCATTGAGGGAGAATCATCTATATGCAAATTTGAGCAAGTGATCATTTATCAAAAGAAGATTCACTATTTGGGTCACATTATCTCAGAGGAAGGCATAATAGTGAACCTAGAAAAGATTAAGGCAACCAAAGCATGGTGAGAACCAAAGAATATATCATAAGTAAGATCATTCATGGGACTTGTGGGTTATTACAACAGATTTATTAAAGGATTTACAAATATTTCACATCCAATCACCTCTTTGCAAAAAAAAGGTTTAAAATTCCAATGGAATTTTGAATGTGAAGAAAGCATTCACCATTTGAAATATTTGCTAACAAGTTCACCCATACTAAATATTTTTTATCCAAATGAATACTTTGTAGTGTGCATAGATGTGTGGAAAGAAAGACTTGGTGAATTCCTTACCCAAAATGGACATGTTATTTTCTATGAGCTCGGGAAACTCAAAGAGCATGAAAGGAAATATGCCACACATGACTTAGAGTTTTAAACTAGTATTCATGCATTGAAAATGTGGAGACATTATCTCATGGGTAGAAAATTTGAACCAAGAACAGACCATATTGGTCTGAAGTATTTGTTTGGACATCTAAACTTTAACCTCAGGCAAACAAGATGGCTAGAATTCCTCAGTGAGTATGAATTTGATATAAATCATATCAAAGAAATATAGAACAAAGTGGTTTATTCACTTAGTGGGAGAATGCATGTGATGCATGCTACAACCATAAGAATTTATATTATATATCTAAAAGACATAATTTTAGAAGCTGGAAAATCAGATCAACATTATTTGCAAGCAAAAGAAACATTACAATAAGGTAATGTTCAGTAGAAATTTAAATATTATGAGTTGAAATAAGATAGATTCATGTATAGGGGAAAGATGTTTGTTCCTAATTCACAATAGCTAAAAAATATAGTGCTGAGAGAAACACACAATGTGCCTTATGTTGGGAACCTAGGATATCAAAAAATAATTGCAGTTTTAAGAGGCCAATATGTTTGTCCAATCATGTAGAAAGATGTGGTTGATTACATAGCCAAGTGCATGGAGTGTCAAAAGGTAAAGGATGAGAAAAAACATCCAAATAGATTGCTACAACCATTGCCCATTCATGAGTGGAAAGGGAAAGTTGTTACAATTGATTATATTACCAAGTTTCCCTGAACAGTGAAGAAACATGATTCCATCATGGTAGTGGTGGATGTTGATGTTAGTGGTAGCATCAAACAGATATTTGCACATAGGTATATGTGTCTAGACATGTGGAAATTGTCCAAAACCTTATACTCTTGAATTTAGTTTAATTAAACAAATTATTAAAGTAAATTGATTTTATTAATTAATTGTGTAATTAGTTAATTGAGTTATTTGTGGAAAGTGCTAAAAGTACTTAGCATTAAATCTTCTCGTGCAATCTAAATCTCAAGTGATAATATAAACATATTGTAACTCACGATTATAAAAGCAAGTCTAGGGTGAAGGAGGAAGACAATAGACACTTGATATTCTTGAGAGTAGAGGATTTACTTTCGAGAGAGTCGAATCATGAAGGACTATGATTGAATATATTGGATAGGTGGAGAAGGACTTTCATCTACATATTAGGTCAAGGAGAAGAGAGAACAGAGGCAACATAGGTGGGTTTAAGTTAAATGAAGCCATAGGGAAGTGTGACACCGTACAAAATTTTCCATATAAGTTTTTTTGTACCTGTATGTGGGTCTTAGTGGAGACAGTCACATACATACGCGGTTTTGCTAAAGGAAATTCATGTACACCTCAAAAAACATGCAGTTATGGTTCATACAGTAGGTCAGACTTTTCCAGGTTTCTCTATAGTTGTATTTCTCGTAGTGGGTCATTATCCCTATCACAGGAGCCCTGATTTTAGCATAAAAATATCATTCTCAACATTTTTTTCCCTCTGGTGTTTTTCTAGGGATTTATACCAAAAAATATTGGTGTTTTTTTGTGCTTGATTTGGTTTCCTTGATTATTCTTTCACTACATGTTTAGTTGATTACTTAGTTGTTATTTAATTCAATAAGTGATTTATTTTGAATTAACATTTGGATGTTGAGTAGGAGAAATTTCAACATGGTATCAGAGAACGTTCTTTTAAGGGAAGTCGGATCTTAGGTCCATAGAAGATACATAACCAACATGTGGAAATCGAAGGAAGGATTCCAGGGAAACAATCATATTGAGGAAGGACTAAGTTTTTGAAAAGATTATTGAGGTGTACATGGGTTTCTTTGAGAATAATAGTGTACATACACAGATTTCTTTAAGAACACTTGCGTACATACGCGGGTTGTAGTGGAGAAAATCATGTACAACTCCGTACAAATCTGTACATGGGTTGTTTTCATCAGCATGTTGTCTCCAGGGAATTTTATCAGGTCTTAGGGATGGAAACAACACCAGTCAGAGTTGAATATAGATTGGATGGAGCATCCAACTTCCTATCTTGGAAAACAAGATTAACTTTGGCATTGGAGTATGACCTTTGGGAGTTAGGGGATAAAGTAGTTACTCCAATCAGATATCCGACAGCTTTATATGCTCACAAAAAGGAGATAAAAGTAGAGAGGGTCCTCTTGGAATCCATGAAGGATCATCTAATTCCTCACCTAAATGCGAAGAAGACTAACAAATATATGTTTGATTCCTTGGTAAGTGTATTCCAAACCAAGAAAACGAATAGGAAGATGGTCTTAAGGAATAAACTTAGATTGATGTAGATGTCAAGATATGATAATGTTACCAGCTATATCATGAGAATCACACAATTTTCATGATCATCTTGCAGACATAAAGGAGAAAATAGAGGATGCATAGCCCATGAATGTGACATTGAATGGTCTTTTGAAGTCTTGGGAACCATTTGTCAAGGGATTTTGTGCTCGAAAAAATATCCCATATTGGAAGAGACTTTGGGATGATTGCATCCAAGAAGAGACTCAGGAAGATTCTAAGAGAAACAAGGAGGGAGGTAGTGAAGAGAAATTGGCTCTTGTCAGCAAGAAAAGGAAGGAAAAATGAAAGAGTTATAACAAGAAGGGTAACAATGATGGAGGATCATAACAGCTAGAGAAGAAGAAGGGCTTGAGTAAAATCAAGTGTTTCTCATGTCATAAAAATGGACATTATACATTTCAGTGTTTGGAGAAGACGAAGAAGAATGGTAATGGAAAGACACAGAAAACAACATCAGTAGAGATTCAACTTAATGAGTTTGCAACAAAGTTTGAGAAGGATTACTCACTAGTTTCTTTCCATTCTACCAAGGAAATAATGAGGAGTGCTTGGTTCTTGGACAATGTTTCATCTTGTCATATGATAGAAGAACGAGATCTATTTAGAAATCTGATGGAGAGTGACCCAAATATTCATGTGCAACTTGGTGATGATGTCGGGTCTGCAGTGAAGGGGCGGGGAACAATTACGTTCCAGCTTGAGTCAGGATGATCATTAGATGCCCAGGATGTGCTTTACGTACTAGGTTTGAAGAAGAATTTTATCTCAGTATCAGTTATGGAGGATAGGGGGTTTTCCATTAATTTTCGAAGAAGGTAGGTACTCATATTTCCATAGAAATCTAGCCTAAACATCGCGATATTTTTTAGGGTTAGAGAAGGCACTTTATATAGGTTGCAAGGAAAGACTGTTAAGGATTTGGCACATGATAATGAAATCCTATGTGAGTTGTTGCACATGAGGTTGGGACACCTACATTATAGGGATTTGATGATTCTAAGGAGGATTTTTATGGGTCTTCCAGAGTTCATGATTGAGTAGTAGGGAGTGTGCAGAGGGTGTGCACTTGGAAAGAATTCCAAGGCTACATTTCCTAGAAGTGAGAGTAGGTCCAAAGGGATTTTGGATCTTATTTACTCATATGTGAGTGGTTCGATGTCATTAGCACCATTACAAGGATTATCATACTATGTGATGTTTATTGATGACTTTTCTAGGAAAACTTGAATCTTCTTTATGAAGGCCAAGGATGAGGTCTTCAATCGGTTCAGAGAGTTCAGGGCTCAAGTAGAGAACCGAATAGGTAATAAGATCAAGGTCTTGAGGTCATATAATGGAGGAGAGTACACCTTCAATGACTTTAATGATTTCATCAAGGAGGCAGGGATCAAGAAGGAGTTGACCATATCATACAATGCTCAACAGAATGGGGTTGTGGGGAGAAAGAATTGGTCCATCATCAGTTCTTACAGGGCTATAATACATGACCAAGATTTTCCTATGTTCCTATGGAAGAGGAATGTAACACAATAGTATATGTGAAGAACAAGAGTCCTCATAGGATATTGTAGTACAAGACTCCGGAGGAATCATTCTCAAGAGTGAAGCCATAGATTGGTCATTTGAGGATCTTTGGTTGTCCATTTTACATCCATGTTCCTGTGGAGAAAAGGAAGAACCTGGAGCCTTCAGGACAGAAGGGTATATTTTTGAGGTACAATGAAACCTCAAAGGATTACAATATCTTCATTCCAACACAGAGATATTAATTTTGAGGAGAACTTGACATCTAGAAGTTCTCGGGAGTCATCAACGATGACAAAGGATGCGGAGCATCAGGCTCCAAAGAATGAGCAACATTCAACAATTCAGACTTCAGGTAGAGAGGAGGAGTTATCCCCTTCTAGTTTTGCAAGAGACCGAGGTGCATACTGCAGACATTGAGGGATGTTGGTGAGGTTCCTAGGAGTGCGTCCAGAGAGTGCAGGCCTTCGAAGAAGTTTCTGAACTATATGGTTCATATGAGTAGCATCATTAATGTTGATCCTTCTATTTTTGAGGAAGAATTAGATCAGTAGGTATGGCAGGACACCATGGTAGAGGAGTACACCTCTATTACGAGGAATGATGTTTGGGACATAGTGCCAAGACCGGATGGGAAGTCAATTGTGAGTTCCATCTGGCTCTACAAGATCAAGCATGTTGTATATGGTAGAATAGAGAAGTTCAAAGCAAGGTGTGTGGCAAGAGGGTTATCCCAAAAGGAGGGAATGGACTATGAGGAGACATTTTCTCCAGTCACCAGGTATGATTCTATTCAAGTTGTTGTTTCTATTGCTTCAATTATGGGGTGGAGGATACATCGTATGGATGTGAAAACAATGTTCCTCAACGAGATAATTGAGGAGGAAGCATACACAAAGAAACCTCATGGGTTTGAGGTACATGGGATGGATTCTCATGTGTGTAGGCTTAAGAAAGCCTTGTACAAACTCAAACAGGAACCCAGGGCATGGTATTCCAGGATTGACAGATACTTGCAGAGTATGGGTTTTACCAAGGGTGAGGCAGATCCTAAATTGTAATTCATACTTGTTGGAGAGGATCCTCTCATATTTGTTCTGTATGCTGATGATTTATTTCTCATAGGTACAAAGGATCTTATTGCAAGGTACAAAGAGGATTTAACTAGTGAGTTTTTGATGAAGGAAATTGTCTTATTGCATTATTTCTTGGGGTTAGAGATATGACAGGTATAAGATTATATATTCCTTGGACAAGGGAAGTATGCAGTAGAGATATTGAGAATATTCAAGATGGATGAATACAAATTGATGGCTACGCCTATGGTTACCAATCTGAAGAAGATTGACACTTTAGATTCAGAGTTGGTGGATCCCAGGATATACAGGAACCTGATAGGGTCCTTGATTTATTTGGTCAGCACTAGGCCAGATATTTGTCTTTTTGTGAACACCTTGAGTCAGTTCATGGTGGAGCCGAAGTAGGTGCATTGGATCACAAAGAAACACGTGCTTAGGAAATTGAGAGGTACAATGGAGTATGGATTGAGATATCTTGTAGGATATGGAGTGGAATTGTAGGGATATACAAACTCGGATTGGGAAGGAAGTGCAGTGGATAGAAAGAGAACCTCATGGTGTTTCTTCAACTTGGGATCAATAGTGATTACCTAGTTCAATAGGAAGTAGACTTTTCTAGCACTCAGCTCAACAGAGGAAGAGTATATGGAAGCGAGTATGGATAGTTGTGAAGCCATTTGGATTCGTAAATTGCTTACAAGTTTATTTGATAAAGAGTTGGAGCCTATGGTGATATACTGTGATAATCAAAGTTGTATCAAACTCTTTGAGAATATAGTATTCCATGATAGGTCCAAGCAAATTGAGATAATATATCACTTCATCTGGGATAGGATTCAAAATGGAGAAGTGAAGCTTCAGTATATCTCCACGTATGAGCATGTTACATATATTCTGACCAAGCCCTTGGAGAAAGAGAAGTTTGTGTTCTTCAGATACTGACTTGGAGTGGTGCAAAATACCTTCCTCACTAAGAGGGAGTGTTGATGTTAGTGGTAGAATCAGATAGGTATTTTATCACAGGTCTATGTGTCTAGACGTGTGGAAATAGTCCAAAATCTTCTACTCTTGAATTTACTTTAATTAAAGGAATTGTTAAATTAAATTTCTTTTATTAATTAATTATGTAATTAGTTAATTGAGTTATTTGAGGAAAATATTAAAAGTATTTAGATTGCAATATTCTCATGCAATATAAAACTCAAGTGATATTATAAATAGATTGTAGCTCACGATTATAAAATAAAGGCTAGGGTGAAGGAGGAAGACACTTGACACTTGATACTTGAGATTCTTGAGAGTAAAGGATTTACTTTAGAGAGAGTTGGATCACGAAGGACTATGATTCAAGATCTTGGATAGGTGGAGAAGGACTTTCATTTAGATATCAGGTCAAGGAGAAGAGAGAACATAGGCAGCGCAAGTGGGATTCAGCCAGAGGAATCCACATGGAAGTGTCGCATCGTACGAAGTTTTTCGTACAAGTTTTTCTATACATGTACACAGGTCTTAGTGGAGACATCCATTGGTTTTCTGAAGAAAAGTCAGGTACACCTCAGAAATCTTGCAATTATGGTTCATACAATAGGTCAAAATTTTCCATATTTGTATGCAATTGTATTTCTCTCACTGGGACATTATCCTTGTCACAGGAGCCCTAATTTTAGCATAATAAAATCATTCTCAACATCAGTTTTCCCTCCAAGTTTTTTCCAGAGGTTTATACCCAAACATATTGGTGTTTTTCTATGCTTGATTTGGTTTCCTTTTTTATGCTTCCGCTACATTTTTAGTTGATTATGTAGTTGTTATTTAATTCAATAAGTGATTTGTTTGGAATTAATAGTGAGATGTTGAGTAGGAGAAATTTTAATAGTGGATAAATTAACAAAGGTTGTTCATTTTATTCTTATGAAGCTAACACATAAGGAAACAAATATTGTAGAAATGTATATGAAAGAAATTTCCATGCTACATGGTGTGCCTAAGGAAATTGTATCTGATAGAGATCCCAAAATTACATCAATTTTTTGGAAAGGGTTATTTAAAGGATTTGGGACAAATCTGAATTTTAGTACAACATATCACCCAGATTCAGATGGGAAGACAGAGAGGATCAATTAGGTGATTGAATATGTGTTGAGGATGTATGTAATGGAGAATCCTTCGAGGTGGGAAGGCTACCTCAATTTGGTTGAGTTTGCATATAATAATGGGTATCAATCATATTTAAATATGAGCCCATTTGAAGCACTTTATGGAAAAAATTGCAACATTCTGGTAAGCTAGGACAACCAATCAGATAGAGCAGTTGTTGGGCCTGAGTTTCTCAAGGAAATGGAAGAACAAATGGTCAAGATTAAGCATAATTGAAGGTTGCACAAGTTAGATAGAAACTTTATGCAGAAAAAGGAAGAGCACACAAAGAATTTAAAGTGGGTGACCATGTATATTTGAAAGTGAAGGCTAAGAAAAGTTCATTGAAATTGGGAAGATGATTGAAATTAGCATCACACTACTATGTGTCGTTTGAAATCCTGGAGAGGATTTGTCCCATTGTATACATGCTTGCACTGCCAACATACATGTGCAGACATGATGTATTCCATGTGTCTTTTCTTAAGAAGTATGTACTTGATGATAACCATGTAATTTCTTAGACTGTGATCCAAGTGGAGCACGAGGGAAACTTCTAGGTCCATCCAGTGTGCATATTCGACTGGAAGGTCAAGGTGCTCTGGAATCAAGCCATAGGATTGGTAAAGGTTCAGTGGACCTACTATAGTTCTGAAGACACAACATGGGAGCATGAGGATGCCATGAAGGAGGGGTACCCGCATATTTTCAGAGTTTTTTGAAGAATTTTATATGTACATTGTATATAATGCATTGATAACAATGCATAAATAAGGGGGAGTGGGATGTAATACCCCCAAGTTGTACATATGTATATGTACATAAATTTATATAGGTTGGTGAGCCATGATGGCTTTGGGATGGAGTTTCTATGTATGTACATTTTTGGATAGAGTGCCTATGTGGTATTAGGCCAGAGAGAATATATGCTAAAGGACAATGAGCCTAACATTGTATTTTGTAATCACACTCATGATGTTAATAAAATATATCACTGTTGTAGACCGAGTCAAACAAGAGAGTATGGGATGGAGCTATGAATCCATGAGAGGGAAAGGGGGCTAAGGGGTTATGATAAGGGGATAACTGAAGGGGACTTATGCCAAGGAATATAATAATATATTCCTAAAGTCCTAAGCCTAAGTTTTATTTCATATATTTTATCCTAAGTTCCAAAAAGGTTAGACAAATTCCGAAGTGAGGGGAAAGTGGTTCATTATGTGCTACTTGTAAAGTTTAGTACATGCATACATAACCTTTGGAATCAGTGAGAAAGGGGTATATGATATCATTATGATCATTACTAGATGGGGGGTGTCATGGAGGGATCCATTGTGACCTTGTGGTTAGAATACTTTGTGGGTTCTAGGTGAATCCTATGAGACTACTCAGAATAATTCTCCTTCGTTTTCCTTTGGGAAGGATGGATCCCTAGAGGGATAATTGTTTGGGATAGGTTTCCCTCTGTGTGTGAGGCCTAGTGAATTCCTAGAGACTCTATTATAGTAGCTAGAGTTCTCAGAGCCAAAAATCTATGAGACTTCATGGTCGACTTATGTTGAATCTCTGGAAGGGAAGTGGGACAACCCAAGGGAATGTAGTGCATAGAAGGGGGTACATTTCCTTGGTTTGGATAGACTAAGGGGAATTAGAGGTTGTGGGATGGAACTATTGTTGGAGTTGGTACCTTGTCCTAGAATTTGACTATGTGAGTTGTGAGACCTTAGTTGGCTTGTTGAGAGATATAACAACAATGTCTATGGCTAGGTGGAATGTATAAGGTATGCATCCATTTGGTTCTTTATAAAATATAATTACCATGTTTATTTGCGAATTTATTGCTATGCATAATGTGTGTAATGTGTTTAATTTATGTTGTAGTTTTAATGAATAATATGCACATTACATTGATGAATATTTTGCATGAGTAATTATGAATGTTATATGATTATGCATGGTGTTTCATGTTAGTGTCTAGCCTGGATAATTGTACCATTTGTAGGGAACATTTTACATAATGGTTTCAAATCCTTGTTTGGCATAGTTAATTGCAATATCAGAGTGGTTTTGTAGTGGCGTGGCCCATGATAGAGGCTTGGGTACGTTAAAGCATACCTCTAAATCCTAAGTGTTTTAACCTTGTAAATATAATTTAAATCCACATGGAACCTCATGCTAATATCCTCCAAATGAACTTAATGATATGGTTAGTTTACGGTACTATACTCTCAAAAAATTTCGCATACCAATATTTTATACACTGGTGTGCCAAAAAATATGATGAATTTTGGGCAACTTCCAAGTAGGTAATTAGAATGATATTGAAATCAATGGATCATATTTTAATATTTATTACTTATATGAAGATTTATTGAGATGAGATGCATGGAACGATGTTTCTGCTAAGATTTATTATCTTATGTTATATGTATTCCCTGATGCAATACATAGTAAAATGCCTAAAATTGGTGATATACATGATTGAAATGCACTTAAAATTCAATTCTTGCAGGAAATAAAAATGAGTACAAATGAGACAAAGAGTTATCTCACAATTACCCAAGGTGATTACATTTCTTTCATCGTTCATTTTTCTATGCAATCTCCATATCACAATTTCACATTTTCCCTTTGAAAATGACCTATGCCAATGGTCCATAACCATGTTGCATGTAGTTTTGAATTCGAAACTAAAAATGATGATGATTCATCACCATAGTAGCTTGACAACATTGACAAATCGATGAAATTGTTGGATACTATAGATATGAATTATCATCATTCTTTGTGTTGAAGTTGATACTGCAGGTAACACTCCTCTACATTGCTTGTGGCATTTTTTAGAGGGAAAAATTGAAGAGCCATGTTACGGGGTTTGCAAAGAAAAATTCTCCCATGGAATTTGATATATCGACATTTAAGCATCATTTTCATCACTTATATGTTGATTTATTGACATCCTTATGCATCATCTTAATTTCCTAGGCATCAATTTTGTGACATACTTGAATGGTGTTCTATTTAAGGAAACATCTATCTCAAGCCTAGTATTTTTCTGAATTCCATCATCTCAAGAAATTTCAAGACATTGATATAAAAATGTTTCTAGAGAAAGAAAAATGATACACCTATTGGCATATCAACATGTGTAAATGTAGGTATATTGATGTTCCTAACTGAGGACGTCAATATAACAATGTTCAGAAAATGTTGTAAAAACTAACACAAATAGAAATGGAATGATTTTCTTGAAAGGCCTAATTTC
>SNQJ01S0062612.1:69941-113695 GCA_010110895.2 Picea sitchensis
ATACACCTATTGGCATATCAACATGTGTAAATGTAGGTATATTGATGTTCCTAACTGAGGACGTCAATATAACAATGTTCAGAAAATGTTGTAAAAACTAACACAAATAGAAATGGAATGATTTTCTTGAAAGGCCTAATTTCGACATGTAAATGAAACATAAACACCATTTTTTTACTACAATTATAGTAGTGTATGGAAAGAAGGAATAGTGCATGTTGGGAATCATTTTCTAGTCTCAAAAATAAGTATAAAAAAGATAAGTTCTATTTTGGGGGAAAAGGAAGCTTATCTTTGACATACTTGTTATCTAGGTGATTATATATGGTTGTGAATTTTGGGGTCATAATATTTCTATGGAGATTTGGAGAAAAATAGAGCAAAACAAGAAGCATTTTATAATGAACTATCTCAAAATTAAAAGAAATGTTCCCTACCTTATCGTTCATTTTAGAGTCTGGTCTCCCACGAGCTTCAATAAAGTGAAACTAAGAAGTGGAGAAGACTTAAAACATCTCGGGAAGAAAGAATTTGTAAAGTTTGCAATTCTAACAAAGTAGAAGATGAAAATCGTTTTCTCTTAGAGTGTACAACCTACATAAAAATTAGATCTCATTTTCAAAACATTGTAATACTATTGATATTTAAAATGTGATAACCCATGAAAACCAAAGTGAACGTAATAATTTTATTTCCAATTTATTTGATCTTATAAGCAATATAATAGAATAAAAAATTAACGTTTATTTGTTAAGGCCTAAGAAACCAACGTTGGTCCCAATGGATAGTAATTTCATCATCGTCATCATAATAATCATACATATATACATACATAACTCCAATTTAATTCATGGTGATTGAAAATATCAATTAACTTATTTGGTCTCCTAACATGTGAGAAATTAATGTGTATCTCCTCCTAAAGATGGACTATGCTACTTAGCCTAAATTGTGGAGCATAAATAATAACACACGGGATCTCCAAAGCTATTAAAATGACCACCTTTTAAAGAACCAATTATATTATGTGTGTGTATGTGTGTGTGTGTGTGTATACATATGCATTTTTTTCGAGAGAGAAAAAAATTTATATTTCCAAAATAAAATATACATATTTATGTTCTCACAAGGAATTTTCTAAGTTCATCATTCTGATCAATACAAAAAAAAAACATACTTCTCATCCTCCTATTCTACTAATTCTCACTTACTATCCTTCATTGACATTATCAAATTGATTTTATTTATCTAAATATTCTGAAATTAAAAAGGAGGGCTAGAGAAGAAAGGACATATCCTCGCATAGATGACCCTCAAAATATTCTTGAAAAATAAAAGCACCCTCTTCCAGCTCTAGTGCTTCCTTAGAGAGCTCATCTTCCAAAGTATTGAGATCCTTATAGATGTGAGTGGAATAAGAACACTCAAGAACTGAGAAAAAGGATTCGATCTGCGCCAACAATGGTTGAAGCCCCACCACCTGAAACTACACCAAACCATTTTCCCAATCGATTTCCACTCCGGAGTCACCCAACACTTTCACTTTATGAATATTTAACATATTTACCAAAAAAATAAGAACCCACATGGATAAGAATTATTCTTTCATATTTGTGCCTTTGTCTAGAGCATATCTAACCTTGAATAGGTGAGATCCTGAAATATACAAGGCAACCCCTACCCCACAATGAAGAAGGTTCCCATGACTAGCCCCATTGAAATATCCCCAAGGAACACCTTTGATTAAAGGAGGCATTATGGGCTTCCTCTGCTTGGGAATTTTATGTTCTTAATTGATCTCAGATGAAAGCTTCAAAACCAAACTTTCCACTATTTTAGGAGGAATGAAATTCTCTTGAAAAATGCATAAATTATGAGACCACCATATGAAATAAGAATGGAATAAGGGAAGAGATCTAAACTCCCTTACTATCTGATCATCCTTCCATATTTTGAGTCATTCCTTCATATCCCAAAGAAGAGCATGATAGTTAAGTCTGAACTTTTTCGAGACAACAATCCATACTTGTTGGGCATATGAACAATTAAAAAACAAATGAAGAACCGATTTTAGCCCAACTTTTCACAAAGAACATCTATTTGGACCTATTCAACCTCTTCTAACCCCATTGTACCATGTAAGTATTTGTTTCTCAAAATCCAACCACATAAATACCTTTTCCTTAAGAGGCACATGAAATCTCCATACAAAGGACCACCATGACTTCCTATCACCCGAAAAAGGAGATTCTGCAATGTAAAGTTAACCCGACTATACTGTATAATTTCTAGACATTTCATTCTTCGACCAACATAAAGAATCATCCTCCTCCTCCTGCAACCTTATGAAATTTGAACTCAAAATTCTAGTATAAACTACCCAATCCACTGCCATGTCAACTTCAAGCTCCAAATCCTCGGCTTCCTACCATTCACTACGTCCAGTTAGATCGAAACTCTTGGCTCTAGCTTCCCAAAATGAGAAAATAGCTTGATCCTGGAGCACAAACACCAATTCTTCATAAAGTTTGTAATCAGTAGACGAATTCACCCAAGGGTCCTAACCTATAATAATGCTTTTGCCATTTCCAATATGCCACACAATCCAATCCATGACTAAATTAAAAGTATCAATTATTTCTTTCCAAATGATCAAACTATTTATCGCCCATTTCCTTGGCATTCTAAACCATTCAATGAAGGATTTTCCTAGTTAATACTTGGAATCCATTACTCTTCCCCACAACATCTTGTTGTGAATAAGCCTCCATAAACTCTTCATCAATAATGATCTATAGAACCAGTAAATGTTTTTTATTCCCCATCCACCCAATTCCTTTGACATTGTTAATCTCGCCCACTTGACCAGTGGTATACCATCAACTTCCTTACGCCCCGATCAAAGGAATTGAAATCACACTTTTAGGATATTAGTTAAAATTACTTTCATAATTATAGCTATAGAATCCCAATAAACATGAATGTTGCTAAGAAATGAATTTAGGAGAACTAACTAACCTCCTCTTGATAACCAACGATGAACCCAGAATGATATTCTTCCTTCTATTTTTTAACTAGCCACAACAGGTTCTCAAAAGAGTACACATTTGATTTTAACTCAAAACCAAGGTATTTATCATGCCATCAATTCTTTTGTGAGAAAAGGGAATAATAAAATCCAAATGACCTAGGAGTTCTTTCTGGATCTCACTAACTAAAATATTGGACTTATCCAAATTTATCTACATTCATGTAGTTGCACAAAATAATTCCATAATTTCTTATTGGGCTTGAAATTCTTGCATTGTCCCTGCAGCAAAAAGGATCACATCATCAATGAAAAGCAGATGAGTGAGAATTTCCAACGATGAAATTTTTATTCCTTTAAGGAGGTCATTCCTCCTTGCCATTTTTTATTAACCTGCTAAGCCCCTTAGCCAAAATGAAAAAAAGTAAAGGATACATAGCACACCCTTGATGGAGTCCTATGAAATGATGAAAGAAATAATATGGGGAACCATTAATGAGCATATGAAAAGAGGTTGATTCAATACACCCCATTATCCAGTTGACTGAGTCCAAATTCATCCCCATTTGGGTAAAAGAAATCTTGATAAAAGTCCAACTAACCTTTTCATAATCCTTTGAGAGATCTAACTTCGAAACAATGGAAGGATTATTTTGGGTTTTTATAGAATGCATAGCCTCCTGGGCTAGTGCGACAACATCATGGATTTGTCTCTTAAATAGAAATCCAATATGTTCCTCTAAAATAATTTCTCTTAAGAAAGGTTTGAGGCGTTTTGCAAAATTATTGAAAAGGAGTTTGCAAATACAATTATAGCATGAGATAGGTCTAAAGTCCTCAAAAGAGACATAGACTTTATTTTTTGGAATTAAGGAAAGAAAAGTCGCATTAAAAGAGACCAAAATTTTGCCTAATCTTTGGGATTCTTAAGAAACCTTTAAAAGGTTGGTTTAAGAAAATTATAGAACCCAAGGAAAAATTCAATTGTAAAACGATATAGGCTCATTCTCTTACATTTTTGAAAGGATGACAAAGCTTAAACGATTTCCCCCCCTGAAATTTCTGCATGAAGAGACTCATTCATGTCCTCAGAAAAGGACTTCTGGAAGAGATCTATGACCTTTAAAATTTGTGATATAAGAAAACCAACCGGTTCCTTAAACAAATTGGAAAAATAACCTTTCCCTGCTTCAAAAAATTCTTCAAAGGATGAAATCATTTTCCTATTTTGATATTTTATTTCCCATATGGAATTTAGATTCTTTTGAAATCTTGAAATCTTGCATACTTGTGAAAAAAATGGTGTTATTGTTGCCCTCCTTTATCCAGATCGCTCTACTCTTAAGGTGTATGTTTTCTTCTTCAAGTGCCAATAAATATTGTTTCTTTTTCAATAATTCACATAGAGCTATTTTATCATCCCCCGAAAGAGATCCCACCTACCTTTCTACCAGTAGATATCCAACCTTAGTATCCACATATCGAATGAGAGTCGAATGAGCTTTAAGATTGAATGCTTTGGCCCATGACTTGGATAATTTTTTAATTTTAAAAAGGTAATCTGAAAATTGTTTCATAAAAGAGCTCACATTTCCCTCTACCATAGGATTCCATGTGGACCCAACTATCCTTTTGTAATCTTCCTCCATGAGCCATGCTTGGTTAAACTTCAATGGGGTGGGTGAATTAGATCTTTTTTTGAATATCTTTAACAAAATGGGAATGTGGTCAGAAATCCCCCCTCCCCACCCACGATATAAAGGACCAAGGTTTATCCAACAAGTATTCATAAATTATAAATCTATCTAGTCTTTTAGTGACCATATTTTCCACTTTTCTCCCATTTCTCCAATTTTGGGACAACTTGGGAGGCTCCATATCAATGGAATTATTTTCCTGTATCTAGTGAGAAAAAAAAAATCCCAAGGGTCTTTGCAATGATGGGTTCCCTAAACCTCTTGTAATGAGAGGGTGAAATTAATATCCCCTCCTATGATGATATTGGGGACATTCATCAAACCAGACCCACTCATCCCTTCCCAAAATTAGAACTTGTTAGCATATGCCCCATAAACATTTACCATTCGAAATAAGGTATTTAAAAACTAGTCCTCCAAATACACTAAAATTATGGATGAAAATTGAATGGAGGAAAGAGCCCTGAATTGAGGGATCTAAGAAAAGATTAAGCCTTCAAATAGACCCACAAAATCAACCATGCTAAAAGATCGATCCTTTAAACAAATGAACAAAGACTTGGAAGCATTTACACCATCACTCATACTTTCTTGAATCATGACAAAGTTAGGCACATTAGTCTGCACTAACCTTTTGAGGGAAATAAATTTAGAGGCGCCCCCTACCCCATGAGCATTGAACGAAAAAACAATCATTTTTCACCTTTGGCCTGGGCATTCCCCACTCCAAGGGCTAAAACATAATGGTTTTTTTGCCACACTGTATATCCTTTTTGGCATGAATTTGGGCTAATGAGATATGGTATTTTCTCCCAACTTGACCACCAGAAACCTTATCTAATGCCAGAACCCCGAATAGACGTCCTCAAGAGCCAATTTGACCTTCAAATGAAAAATATAGTTAGACTTAAGGGAGTTCTTGGAACTAAAATTTGAAGCTAAATCGTTAGAAGGGGGAATGGGAATAGGAAAAGATTCAACCTTAGGGGGAAACTCTTAGCTAGGGGAGGAAGAGGATAGCATCGACTCTTGGATGGGACTATAAACCCATTTTGGAGGAGGTTCTTCCACCACACATGGGGGATTTACAAACGAGGATGACACAACCTTAGAGACATAGACATTAGGAATAAGACTCAAGTCAATAGGGGAAGCCTCGGAACCTTCTTGATAATGAGGAAAAAAGAAAGTTCTAATTGTTTTATTCTTACCCAAATTTTCTTTCGGAGAATCATTCTAAGAGGGGTCACCTAGAGACTCATGTTGTTTGATTTTGGGGGTGATTATTCCCCACGCTTGCTCATATACCACCTTTTCAAGACAACCAACCTCTATCTCCACCTTCCACTTCCATCATTTTTTAAAAGGAGGAAAATGGGACAAGAGATGATAACACTATGCATGCAAATTCCCTACCTTGTGACAATTGAAGCACCAGAATGGAACTCACAAGTAATAAATCCTCTGCAGCCATGATAAATATCCCCACACAAGACAAATTTTATCAAGCAAACCTTCCTTCAGGTCCACTTCAACCTGAACCCATGCCCAATGCATATATGTCTTTGATTCCCAACCTAGCTCAAAACTGTTAAACTTGTCGGATTTTTTCCTGATTGACACCAACATCGCTTCTTTCCAGAAAAATAGTGGCATGGTATGGTAGAATCACCCAAATTTTTGAAGGAGAGAGTGTATTGTGATTCGGATCGAAATTAATGGCCCACTCGTTTAACACTAACCCGGATGGTCCCTTTCCCCACACCCAACTAAATATTTTCGCTAGGTCCTCCTTCAATTGAAATTTGAAGATAATCCATATGCATGCCATATTATGGGAATTTGGGTGATACCCCAATATCTCCATCCAATTATCATCAATACAAAATTTTAATGACGATGAGGAAACACTTTTCCCATAGAACCTTCTAACTACCATTCTTCCCAGCAGTTTTGGTTTATCTCCAATCTCCACGTTCTCTCCCACCACCATTCTTCTTCGCCCCTTCTTCACCTTCCAACACTTAGGATAATTTTTCTCCTACGGAGGATATTTCCCCTTCAACTTCACACCTCTTGACTTAGAATCATCACCATTCAACACTTCTCTAGGAACCAATCATATTGAATGCATTGAGGAAGAATGATTTTTGGAGGAAGAATTCGTCGAGACTTTGGTAAAAAGATCTTGCACATTTGGAATTTCATCCTTGGAATTGTCAATCCCAAACCCTCCTCCCCAGAGTGAATGCACCCCAGACCTGGAAATCGTTACTATCAAATATTGAGTCCTTGGAAAATACGATGGCCCTTGACCTCCTTGGGAATCCACCCTTTTGCATTGTCTTAGGTGGATGAAATCTGAATCAGTGATAAAGATTTCCTCTGTACCCAATGCATCCCCACCGAAGTCCAATACATCATCATCCACAAATTCTCCCCCTTGTGCATTCAACAAGAAATTAAAAAAATGTTAGGACAAAGCCTACACCTCCACCCACCTATCATCCATTTACCGCAGTGATCTGTAAACTCCTAGATATATTAACTACCGCCTTCGCCCCACTCATATTCTATCCAAATATTTGATTGAACATATCCTTGCATCTTTGTGGAGGGTTCTCTAACATCGAACCCATAAAACCCTCCACTATGGTCCCCACACACACATACACACACATGTATGTATATATGTATATGTATAGATGTACATCATATATATATATGTGTGTGTGTGTGTGTGTGTGTGTAATATTTAATTTAATAAGTTTTTAATGCATTTTCAAAACATTGAAATTAACCTATTGAAACATAGACATTAATAATACATTTCCTCAAAACTTATTAAAACATTATATATACATATATAAAACGATTAAAACAATATTCAACGAATTTAGATCTGATGATGTTGATTATCATCCAATCAAACCAACTTTGGTCTATCACACCTCATTAGGGTTATACTCAGTGATTCTATGGCATAGCACATGCATTCGTGGGATATTAAAATATCCCTAAATTCATTATAGATTTTTAGATTTTATTTCTAGGTAAGATATCTTAGGGGAAACCTCCTAGGCACTTCCCATCATTTGAAGGATGGTACCCACGACACACCCTAGATTTTTTAGGGAACAAGGTCAAGTCAACAACTCATGAATATATAATATATAACTCATCAATAATCAATTCACTAAGAGCAACATGCCACAGTGGGATTTGAACCCAGATGGAGAGGGTAACAACTTTTCCTCACAACCACTCAAGCTAAACCCAATCGACTAATAATTTCACTATATATTAAAGAATATGTTCCAAAATCCTTTTGTTGAAGCCCCTTCCCAATACACCTTTCCAACTAAAAGACCCCTATTTTCTCTAGATATCTTAGATATCCATTTTTTGTGAAATTTTCAATACATTTTTGTTTCTACCCCAGTATGGTGACATGATGCAACTCTTATAATCTGTGGATGAGGATTATGGAAATTGATGGACTACCATTTTTTCTTCCATATATTAATTTAAATGCAATGTTGGGATATTAATGGATATTTCCAACAAAACTAATTCCTTTGCATCATCCAATGAGGTCAAAAGGGTACAAGTTAACTATTGTAACTTTATTTAAATTTAAGAAATTTTAATAAAGTTAGTAGTGTTAATTGGTGATTATTAGGTAATTTTTTTTTATAAATAGAATAAATTTGAATTTATTATGTTTAATGTATTAAGTTAGTGGTTTGAATTATTTACATCTTGAATAAATTAATAAAACTTTATTTTTTTTTTTCACTATCACTATTAATAAAACTTCGGTATGGTTTAATCGGTACCACCGAGCATTGATCCACCGGAAATGTGTGCCAAGTATTGTTTTGTATTGGTTCCGGTCCGGTTTCAACCGGCCAAACGGGAATCCAACTAACCGACTCACTGGGCACCGGTTCAACTGGCCATCATGTTATTTAAAGAACTTGTTGCAATCAAGGTTAAAGTTGGCCCTGTGAACTGGGCCCTACAACCATTAGTTATCAACTACGCATAGTTTCACAATTCACCCAATCATATTCAAATTATGTGAGAGCACCTTTGCATTATAAAACCATTGAAAACAAATTCCATGATAAATATGGGATAAACCCTTGAAAATCAACGATTATTATTTATTCCAAGACTCATCCAACAACTGCTAAGTCTTTTGTTTCCACAAAACTAAAATTTGGGTTTCTATAAGATAATACAAAAAACAAGAAATTCAATGGTAAGAAGGAATGCACTAGAGGTTAATGATTCACGTTCTTGATTATGAAAAATGTTGTGACATAGAGCAAAAACTTCGACCTCGATGCCAACTAAATTACTAATATTAGACATAAATTTCGATTGTAGTTGTTGTATTTGAAATGTCCTTTTAGAAAAAATTATGGATCTAAGAAGATTCAATTTGTAAAAAACAAGAAGTTAGAGGGCTATAAGAGGAACAATTTTTTTTTGTGAGAATGGTCATTTGTGTTGTAGAAGAAAGATTGAATATTTTAATGAAAACATTTTTTATTTCCAGATTTTGAGAGGTTTACGATTTAAGTTATTTAGTCTCAGTATTTCCCGTTTTCATGTGTCCCGGTGTTTTATAATTTTTTCTTCAAAACATGTATCTTATTTTATAAATGTAATAATTTGGTATGCCCACCACTAAATTATTAAAGATTTCAGATTTCATCAATGGTACTGTAAGTGTTATTGTAGCATGTATCTTATTCATTGATTCGCTTGAATGCTAATAAAATATTTATTTACGTTCATCAATTATTTATTAGCTCAAATACATTTTTGTTTAACAATTATTTTATTGAAATAAAAACTAGAATTATTCAATGAAGAATATCTTGTTTTTCTTTCAGCTTTGTAATCTTACATTCTTCATTTTATTTCTTTGAAATTATAATATTGTCTAAAACACTGAAATTGTTCCTTTCAAGTTCTAATTCTTATATTTGTTAATATTAGAGGTCATTATTCAAAGTGAAATAGTTCAGACCTTAAAATTATGTTTTTAGGACAATTTTTTAATTTATTTGATTAAGTTTGACATGGATTCCTTGCATAGTTTCCTAGCCAAAAACATCTCAAGGGTTACAACGTTACCCAAATCATATTTCCAAATGAGCAACCAAGCAAAGAGACTAGTAGAAAAGAGGTTGGATTTTGAGTCATTGGTACATCAATGTCTACTTCACACTCCTTAATAGGAGAGAAAATATCATTTATATAAGCTACACGAATAGATTCCTATGACTCTTTATTTGTTTATACCTAATGTGGATTCATTACAAGAGTCTTTCCACCAGGTATTTTTTCAATGTATTGGTCAAATCCTCAATTTCAAGAACTCTCATATTGATGGGGGGAATACACTACAAGTCAATATGAGAGAGTTAGGGGATACGTAGAGCCTTTTAATGCCCAAGAAACTACCAAAAATATTCTAAATGTGAGAGCTTCCCATGTCCCAAAGAAGGTTCTAGGAATCGAGCAATGAAGAGGAATAAGATCATCATATGAGAATATATATGTCATTATGTATAATGAAGGGTGCAAACCAATGTTCAACCTCGCCTCAATTCATAATTTACAACCCCCAATATCTATATGATTTTAATATATTAAAAATACATCTTTACCTTTATTTACTAGGCAATATAACACTTTTATTTTATAGACTGTTAAACTCCTCAATATGAATTCATTTGATATAATACTTAATTAATGATATTTAATGAATTCTTGTGATCGTCATAGTGATTCAAGTTTAATAAACATAGACTTTGAAAATATGTATTTTATTATGCTCCAATAATCTATCCCAAGTAAGGTTAGTTGTAGAATAAGTGAAATCTTTGGCTAACATATATGATGAGATGCATGAGAATCCAATTATGGTATGAACTATGTGAAGAGAGGAAAACACATTGCCATTTTGAGTTCTCAACTAAAACCCATCCTCAAAGTTTGAATAAGCTTGAAGAAAAATCAAGAGTTGAAACTGGGAAATAAATATGAATTATTAAATTATCTTTGTCCAAATGAATCAAATTAGCCTACTTATGATATTAATACTTGGTCTCTAGTTTTCACTAAGAACGAGGCCATTATCTCTATTTAAGTTATTGTTGTGTTTATCAATTTTCAAGGATTTTTTTACCAATCTCTTTAAGGGATNGTCATAGTGATTCAAGTTTAATAAACATAGACTTTGAAAATATGTATTTTATTATGCTCCAATAATCTATCCCAAGTAAGGTTAGTTGTAGAATAAGTGAAATCTTTGGCTAACATATATGATGAGATGCATGAGAATCCAATTATGGTATGAACTATGTGAAGAGAGGAAAACACATTGCCATTTTGAGTTCTCAACTAAAACCCATCCTCAAAGTTTGAATAAGCTTGAAGAAAAATCAAGAGTTGAAACTGGGAAATAAATATGAATTATTAAATTATCTTTGTCCAAATGAATCAAATTAGCCTACTTATGATATTAATACTTGGTCTCTAGTTTTCACTAAGAACGAGGCCATTATCTCTATTTAAGTTATTGTTGTGTTTATCAATTTTCAAGGATTTTTTTACCAATCTCTTTAAGGGATATTTTCCTTTAACGATAACCTTCATGTTTCCAGTACAAATGTGGTGATTAGAATTCTGAGAGTGTTCAAAAAATGGCATCTCTATAGTTCTTCCACGTTATATGTTCATCACATACTCTTTGAGTCTTATTTGAATTGAGTGTCTAGTTTTTCTAATGTAAGAAAGACCACACGAGCAAGGAATCTTGTATACACCTTGTAAATGGAGACGGTTAAGAGGATCTTTGGCAGTGTTTAGGAGATTTTTGAGCTAGTTGGGTGGGGTGAATTGTGCCATGATATTTCTTCTTTTCAAAGTCCTTAGCAATTTTCTCAGTGACATTATGTTAGCAAGGAAGAGAGACAAGGATTTTCAAAGTTGGTGTTGGAATTGGGATTGGGATTGGGATTGGGGTGGAAAACTACTAATGGATTTTTATAGGGATTTATGAATCTATTTTCTATGGTAACCATTCTTCCAAAAAGTGGATTTAAGGTACGATTTTTCCTACACTAGGTGCTTGTTGTCTGATATCCTAATAACTCTTATTATGAGAGTATTTAGGACACCATATTTTTGTGTTGGGTGTGTTGAGGGGGATGGATTCCATTTTCTCAAAAGGAGGGATTAAACACAAGGATGAGGCCAAATTAGACTCCTCTCTGTTTGGTGTGGAATAATCATCCAGGTTAATGGCCCGACAACTGTTCGATGGGCTTTAAGAGTTGTGCATTCACTTCTTTTCTTTCTTTTTACTATTTTATGTGTCACATTTTCTTATTGCATAAAGCGAAATAACTAATGCATTTGAGAGTAAATTCCCTAAGGATAACCTTTAGGGACGGAAAGAAAACAAATATGTGAGGTTTCAAAGAAATAATTCTAGCAATCAATCATTATAAAAAGGGGAAACATGTGAAATAATGAAATAAATTATTTCTCTTAAAGGTAACTCTTAAAGAAATACGAACATAGAATAAGAGAATAATTAACTGATATGTCTCCAAGAAATAATTCCCAGAAAGATTTAGTTACACTGCTATCCTAACAAACATGTAATTATTCATCTATAATTCTATCAATAACCATAAAAATAATTTTGTGATTGTTGAAACTTTGAATGAGTTGAACACTTATTGTAAACAAATTAAAGGAGATATGTACTAATACCCAACAGTTTATACAATTAACAAGATAACTTGATAAGATAGAAACTCTTACTAGACATCAGAGACATAATGATTGAGTGTATAACAATCCACCCTCCAATCACAACATCCAGTGCTTCAGTAAAACTTATTTTACTCCTTACGAGGTTCTCTATTAATCTCGAAATAGTTCTCAATTACAATAGAAAAAATTGAATTTGCCAAAAGGTCCTTTCTATCAAGGTGACCTGTTTATTTATACATGTTTCAAATGATAAAAACAGAAAATTAGAAACTAAAAATATCTAAAACAAAAATAGAGTCAAGATGACTCAGGTAATCTGGGAGTTATGGGGCTTTCATGCTCATCCAAATACTCAGACCAGTGTGAGTAGAGTTCAACACATCTGTCATCGTATGGAAACTTGTGTTGATCCATTGGCATGCTTAATGCATGCTTTATATTTTTGAAATAACTAGGGAACAAGAAGGTGGCAGCCAGAGGTTGGCCATCGTCTGGTTTATCTCCTTCCAGAACCAATTACAGGTCTCCCACTCTTATTTAACTCTTTCCTTAGGCTCATATACTATGCTTTCCTAGTACTGTGCAACCGAATGCATCTTGGAGAGATTTTCCTCCAAGAGGGTATCTATGTCGTGATCTTCAACACCTTTATCTTTCTGTACTTCTTGGAGAAATTTTACTATATCTAATACTTTGGCATCTTTCTTAACCCATCTGAGGATTTCTCTATGTGTGATCCCTATCATTAGAGATTCTTCCTTTAGCCCAAGTGCTTTCCTCACAAGTTCTTCCTCGACTTCTAGGCATCTGTCATGTTCTTCGATGATGTATTTTATTATATTTTTTGCTCCCCCAACCTCTTGATAATGTTGTACTTGGTTCTTTAGCGAAATCACTTCCTATTTAGCCTACTCCATCACTCTTTCCTCTACTACAACATTGTCAAATGAGGCATGGGAAATGGAAAGACTAACTGAAAAAAATTCACTTATCCTGACCTTTTTAGTGTCCATAATTATTTCCTCTGAAGTGCAGAGCATCTTGCTATCCAGTGTGTGTTTCCTCTTTATTTGGGTCCTATTCACAGTGGACCTCATCTTCCTACCATATGCAAAAGACTCAATATCAACCACTTCCTCAATAGGTTGGGGAATAGGTTGATTACCACAAGATAAGATATTATTCAGACTTCCAGGGGTATATAAATTCCCAGAGATGGGGTCTTGACTTTATTCTTTGGATGTGGAATCCTTTCTTCCCTCTTATGTGTGTGTGTGTCAATCCTTGTCTCATATGTGGAGTTCTTCTATGTTTTTCCCTAGGTTTCCTCCTGCTTCTTCTCCTCAATTGGTGATCCTTCATATAGTTTTTTCGTTGATTTATCCTTTTCCAAAGTCTTCTCAGGAATGGTATCTATATCCTCGTCATTTTTCTTCTCTCCTTTTGCATCCTCACCACTTGTATCTATATCACCACCTATATCATTACCTTATTCATTGTCTTCAGCCAGCTGGTTATCTAGGACACCTGTATTTCCTTCTTGATTCACAGGAAAATGCACTTCTTGATTTGGGACACCAGATGGATTTTGATCTTGTTCATTGTTTTTATCTATGGTGTCCTTCTCATGTGTCTGGGTTTCTTGATTACTATTGTCACCACCTGTTTCCATGTCCTTTTACTCTATTGGATCTGTAGGAAAATTTTTGTCCTCAGTCACATTCTCATTAATAATGGGGACACTGGTTTTGTCCACCTGCTCTTCATCCTTAGTTAGGTCAATAAATTCTTAAAAGTTTGGAGATGTTGCATGCTTCTCTTGCTCTCCCTTGAGGCTCTGTTCCATTTCCTTCTCTTCATTGATATTTTCCATTTACTCCCTTTTCCTTTTTCTTATTTATCCTTCCTTTGATCTCCTTTTCATTATTTTTCCTTAAATCTTATTCTTCTTGCCTATCCTTTTCTTATTGATCCCTCTTTCTTTTTTCAAGAAACTCCTTCTTTCTCTGTTATTTTCCTTCCTTTTTCCTCTTCTCTATCAAAAATTGTTGAGAAACATCCTCCTCCTCTTTCTTCCTCAATTTTTCTTGATACTTCCTCTGTTGTTCTTGTTCCTTGAGAATTTTCTCATGTTCTACCAATAGGGCCTATTGATCCTTTTCTTCCTTCAGTCTCGCCTCTTCTTCCTTATTTTCTTGGTCATCTTCTTTGCTAGAGGAAAATCCTTGATTCTTCATCTTAATATGTTCTTATAGTGACAAGGAAGTGAAAATCGTTATAGTAGGGTGGTATTTTCGTCTCTCCACCTCCTTCCAATATTGAGCATTCTAAGTAAAAATTTATTCTTTCCACTTCTCATGAGCATATGGCCAACTCAAAGAGACTTGTTCATCATGATTTAGGACCAAACCTCTAGGATAATTATTTTTGAACCTTCTAATCATGAACCTATATTCTAATCAAATTTACCCTTCTTGATTTGCATTCTTAGCATCCCTCACTATGTAATAGCCTACCTGGAAACCATAAGGGATAAATACTATTTTATTGTCTTTGAACAGTGTGGCATTGAAACCTTGCAATATAGAATGGTAGAAAATTTCTCCAACTACAATATTGTCAGGAACATAAATAGGCAATAGATGAGGTGGACTAGTGGCTCCATAGATGCGAAGATAGGTTTGTTTCTCCTGCAAGTACCAGTTACCTATGTATGCCAAAATCTTCTTGTCTTGCTTAGATAAAATAGGACATTCTTGTCCAAAGAGAAGGAAGTAGATCTGGTCCATGAAGAAGTCACCAATATCATAATAGAACCTCTTGTACTTAATCTCCCATAAAATGCTAAAGTAGACATGCACTGGGGGCTCAGAGACTTTCCAACTAAGTGACAAACCTGGGAAAGTGTTGTGAGCACAAAAAACATCAAGTAGGAATGACATCATATGAAATGTTGGATTAATGTCTGGTTGTGGTGTTTGGTCTTGACCAATTTTAATACTGATCTTCTTTGAGATGATGGCTCCCTAATTGAATAGCCTCCCCCACATAGCAACATGGTATGCCAAAGGAAACTAGGGTTCAAAAAATTGGGAGAAATCTTTCTCACCATACAATCTGCATAATAAAATAATTACATACATGCATGGATCACCGAGCCCTGCAATGTCATATCTTCCCATTGACCTATTTAAAAACTTATTGTCTTCCTTCCACTAGTTCCCTGGGATCTTACTGGTGTCATATTTATGATAAAAGGTTACTACAAAGTCCTTATTTAGGGATTCTTTAGACACAAGGAACTTGTAGTTTCTGTTAACATCCAATGGGAGAAAATACCCAATACAGTCCCCCTGGTCATTAATAATCTTGCAGCTTTTGAGAGTCGGTGTGGTTGATGACCCATTCCATTATCTCTACACATGGTAAAATGGGTCCCCTAGTTGCTACCAAGTGTAACCTGGATTGTCTAATGAATGATAACATTGCATTATCAACCGCTTTAAGGTCTAGATTGTTGTGGGGGATCGATTCTAGATATTCTTGGTCTTTGAATTTAATGAATAAATCATTCCAGGAAGGAATTGGTACTTGTGTTACAACTCTACCTCTTGTGCATGACTATGTATCTCAATATGGTGGCACCCATGTGGAGAGGTTCCTCGGTGGGAGTCTAATGAGTGGATCTATGCTCTTTGATGTGGATGCTTCTTCTACTTGGTGTGGCATAGAGCTAGAACCGACTCTTGCGTCTCTCGACCTGTTCCTTGGCTTCTTCGGTGATATTTTTTCTGAAGTTCTTCTAAGAGCAATTTTACCTGTAATATAACCACAAAAATAAAAATGAATGATAGTGCATTGCTAGGAGATAATCGATTAAAAATAAAATAGTGTGTGCATGTTACTAAGAGATACAATAACCAATGTGAATAATGCTTACTTGAAATACAATCACACTACCTACAACCATTGGTTAGAAAAACCTTCTTTATGACACAAGGTGAACACAGTTGAATTCCTTAAGGTTGGAGAGTGAGAGAAAGTTTTATATCCAGAAACAAAAGTCACAGTCACTCTTTGGTTAAAAATGAAAACAATTTGGGAAAAAAACAAGTTAAGCAACTAAAATCTCTAAGCGTGTGGAGAGATCCTGCGTATCTATGGCATTAAATGATGTCTTGTACACTCTATTAGTGTTTAATGATTGATTTATGTGTAAACAAGTCTATTAGTGAGTTTTAAAAAGTGTTATTTGGCATGCTTAGGGCTCATCGATGTCAGGGGGCATGGGCAGCTTGTGTATAAATTAACAATGATCCCTGATCTGACCATAGGAGTTGGAAGTCCGTACATTATGATGATGTGGAAATCATGCATGTCTCGATGACTGGATGTTTGACGTGGAAAGTAAAATTAAAATAGGTGACGTGTCAACGATTGACTGGTAACATGGCCCATCAATATGTTGCATGATGTGGAACTCATAAAACCATAAGAAATGGATAAGGCATGGGTTAAATATTTCGACGGTTCAGATCCACTCACTCTCGTGATCAGACGGTTAGGATTTTATCTCCAGGGGAAAGCTCATCAGCATTGGGAAATTGCCATATCCTTTTGCATGTTGAGTTGATTATGAGTCGACATTGATGATCAATGAAAAAAATTTGCACGAGAAACTCCAAATGTTGTTGATCCTCCCGAAGCTCAATTATTTCATCACTGTCAGAAGAAAGGAGTGCATACTACCAAAACATTCTGTCAAAACTGTTGACCACTAATTATCATACAATTATTTGTATTATGATGGCGTGGCAACTGACATGGTAGAAAATTAAGCATGCAAGATGGCGTGGTAGGTGACATGGCAGGTATGGAAGTCAACGTGGAAGGTGACATGGCATCAAATGTGGTGGTCATCATAGTCTTCGAACGAGGCCTTTCATGCAATAAGTTTCAACTACCACAATTTATCTAAGCTCACAATTAGATGGTTAGTAATGACGAAACTCACTCCTTGGTCCATCGATGATCAACATTTGTATTCATCCTTTGTTCTTATTCACATGATTTCGACCGACATCGATGATCTCATCAACGATTGACCAAAAATATGACCCATTCACATATGTTAACAACAACCCCTGACACTAATAAGATGGTTGGCACTTTCATCAATACTTCGTTGGGTCTGTGTTATAGCAAGATTTGCCTCACCCTATGCAATCTTGCACAGAAGGCCTTTTCCATTTCCCTATGCAGACTTTTCATCCCTTTTTGCAAATCCCAGAGCTAAAAATACATTTTTTCCACATGTACGCACCTTTCCTACTATACATCATGTGTATACGCAGGTTGCACCACTACAGCCCACGTACATCGGGTTTTGTGCCCCAAAATGAAAAATGTTGTTGAGTTTCGATGTCACGATAGGAGATCAATGATCCTTGGCCTTCCATATACTGGAAACGTTCTGACTTGGCCCTTCAGTTCCATTTGAAGGCTATAAATGGGACAATTATGATCTATGGAAAAGAAAGGAGAAAGAATTAAACTTTGAGAGCAAAGTTACTCTGGAGAAATTATTCACTTCATATTGAGTCTACATCCCTTTGTCATTTAAGTTTGAACAAAGTGTCCAGCCCCCAAGATCTTCCCTTATTGATTGAGAACTTCATTATCTCTCTTCTATGAGCTTGCCTTTGGTGGAGGATTGAAGTGGTGGAGGCCCAACTAGAAGGAACTTAGTTGCTCGGTTCCGAACCGTGTCGACATGGAAGTCTATAAATTTTTCACTTCTGCTGATCATATATTAATAGAAATATTATTTTCTTGTCCAATTGATATCTTGCAAATATTTGAATTATTATTCCATGGGCATATTTGTTATGTATATTAATGGATTATGTTATTGAATGTGATAACATCATATATTATCACCATATGCTTGCTTTGCTTGGTTGTTGAGGACTAGTTGCAGGTATATTGCTTTAGGTCAAGTGCTCAACGATGGAATTCATCGAACGTCTGGACGAGGTAGTCCTTTTATCTAATATTGCTAGCATATTTGTTTATTTAGCATACTTGAGAATAGAGTTGATTTCTATAGTCATTTTCATCTGTTGTGGTTTACCCCTAGCCATAGAGAGATTTTTCTCGTAACAGAATTGGCGACCATACTAGGGATTGAATCTTCTTTCTTAGGGTTTGGAGTGTTTTTATCCTTAAATTTCTCTCGTTCCTATTGCGTTTCTTGTCGTATCATTTCTTGACAGCCTCTATTCACTCTGGGTCTAAGTCTTTCATCCTTCTCCTTTGCCTATCTTTGTTTTTGAAACATATACGCGGGTTTTTGCTTGACAATCGCATATATACATGTGTCGTCCTTATGCAAGTTGCGTACATATGTGTTGTTTCCTTGAACATTATGTGGGATGACAAGAAACTTGTCTTAGGTTGAATTTTTGGGCAGAGTCTTTCTCATCATCTTTTCATTTTGATTGTCCTTGTACATTGGGATGGGTGTTTTTCTCCTTGGTATCCTTCTTGAGTTGTCTCTTTCTATACACAGTAAGAGTCTTTATATATCAAGTTGTTGTTCAGTCCATGCATTTTCATTTTTCTTATATTGAAAATACAAAAATATTAGGCATTTTTCATTGTTTGGCATTTTTATCTTTTGAGTCTTTGTCATTTAGCTTAGTGCGTGTAAAGAAAGATTGCATCTTTATTCAGAATTGCAGAGTTGAAATTGAAAATTGAATTGTTTTAAAAAGCATACCATTCATTGAAAATTGAATTTAGGACTTTGCATTGTATTCATATTTACTTTACTTGTTGAGTCATAACATCATGAGTTTCACTACCATACCTTTTTGAGTAAGCACGGCCATTAAAATTAACACTATAATTTAAAATTGATTACTAACGATTTTATTTTCTAGGGTGCACAAACTAGCTTAGGATTTAGTGCCTTGGAATAGGATTTTGTGAGTAAACTTCTCCAAGACTATTAAATAATAAATAAACATATTTTTCTGACTAAGGGAGTCGAGAAATACATTGTATAATCAATAATATCAGGAGGCTCCACTCACACCCTAGTTAATCACAAGGTCACACAAGGTTGGTTGAAGGAATATCCCCCCGATACCTTCTTAGCATCAGAGATATTTATGTGGATCTATTCGTATTTGGGGATCTTTATAGTTCCCTTACCTCCATGAGAGGAGGTAATTTCAAGGTTTTGGGCTTTGCTACCCTGCCCATATGGTGGACCTGACTTACGACTACTCTCTTGTGCATTGGTTATACATTGGTTTCTTAGTTGCTTCACTTAGGTGCCACATAGGTTACTTGCAAGGGTATTCTGCAGGTACCCTGGGTCAGATAAGGGTTGGACAACACACAACCTTTATGGAGGATTACCTCTCCCAGGGGATCTGATCGACTAGTTTTTAATCCCATGAGGGCCCTTATAACTGATTATGTTACCTCCAATATTTAGCAAGGAGTCTTAGGCCCCTCTTGGGTGAGACATACCTTCTTTAGGGAGGGAGGCCCCTTTCAACCACTTTACCTCGTTTGTGTGCATATTGGTCATTTGATTTTTGGTGTGCTCTTTGATTACTAGTTGGCCTTAGGATTTATTTTTGTATCTTGAGTCTTAAGTCATCATGGAGTCGGACCAGCCTCCCTGTCGGTCCCACCGCTTGTTACAGTTACCATCGGATTTCGATTCTTTTCCTTCTAAAATGCGTAGAGTTATAGACGTGGTACACACACCTCCACTTTTAATACTTGTGATTCTACAAGGATGGGTACTTAACCAAGTCATCAGAATACTGGGATCCCTTCGACTCCCACACCTACTATAGTTAATGGAACCCCTTCGAATCCTGCAACCACAATGGTTGTAGTGTCGGAGGCACCTATCATTACTATTGCCCGTCCTATAATGAATGATCAATCTATTGCCTCAAACCCATTTGGGTCTCTTGGTCACTCATCGGGCTATAATGTTCAGTCCATCCCTATGGCCTCTAGTACTTTTTCCTATGGTATGTCGAATTTTACTTTGTAATTTTCAAACTCCATCCCAGTTGTTGGACCTAATGCTAGCATTAGACTTGGGGGCACAACCCCTCCTTATACTCCACTTTTGTTTGGTGGTTCTCAAATCCCTCAAACGACTCCTAATATGGGAGGAATTCCCTCTTTTAACCCCAGGTCTAATCCTCTTCCTTATGGGTGGAGAAACTAACCTGGTGGACAAGCTTCTTCTCAAGTTCCATACTATACCCTCACCTCCTCAATGTTGATTCCAACCAACACATTTGGCATGATGAATCCACCTCTATCCTCCAGATTCACACTCGGAGGAGGTTAGTTTCACACCTTGGGAAACCTCCAACCCGGAGCCACTCTAGTTGGGGGAAACTTTTATAACCCCCATCAGAACATTCATACTAGAATGATTCCCAACCAACCTCTTATGAATCATCCTGGAGGAGGGTCTTACAATCCCGGACAGGGCCATGGTTCTTTCAAGAACCCTGGATGGGTTGTAGTTCCTCAAACATAATATTTCCAGGGAGCTTGGGGCCAGATGTCGCAACCTCGTCTCTCTTTTCTGGCCACGCTTAATCTACTAGACTTGTCTAAGTTGATGAACGACCCTAAGTTGATGAACAACCCTGTGTTTCATGATCCTACATGCCCCCGTCCCCACCAATATTCCTTTGGACATTCTAAAATTCGAAGGTAAGAATGGTGAGGATCCTGGTGATCACGTTACCACATTTCACCTATGGTTCTCTTCGAATTACCTTAATGACGATTCCATTCGGTTAAGATTATTTCAACGCACCCTCATTGGGGTCACTGCGAAATGGTATATTGAGCTACCCAGGGGGGAATATGGTATCTTTAGTCAGATGGTGTTAGTCTTCCTTAACCACTTCCAATTGTCGATTTGTTACAATGTTGACCTAGAAATTTTGTCGAATTTACGCCAAGATACAACCACTCATATCTCGGATCACATCCAGGAGTGGCGTAGACAGAAGAGGTTGATTAATACCTCCATATCCCCAGACTTTCTTTTAGAATGGTTCCTTAAGTCTTTTCAGCCTCCTATCTGGAAGGATGTTTCTACAACTGAGGAATAAGAAATATTCAAAGCCCATCAGTTAGATCTTATATACGCTAAGTCTGAGATGTTATATCACATTCTTCCAAATGCACTAAGGTCAACATATGACCCTAGACAAAATCCTGAGCATCATGTCGATGTCATTGTAGGCTCCGCCAATGTGAAATCTCCAGACTCGGTGACAAGCCATTTGAAATAATTGTCTCTAAAGCAGTCTGCAGAAGGGACAACTTCGTCTGTGTCTTCCAATCCCACTCAGTCGATGGATGTACATTTCGTGCAATCGTCGACCGACCCAAATGGTAACCAATAACCAGGTGGGAATAAGAAGAAAGGACATAATAATAATCTTAAGGGTGGGAAAAACAATAATGAACCCAAGGCCAATGGTAATAATGATAAGACGAATAATAATGTTGGAGACGGCAATAAAGAAAGACGTAAGGTGAAATTTCCATGTATGCTTTGTACAGATGATCATCTTACTCATTTATGCCCCAAACTTCTGAAATCTATGAGGCTCTTATCTCTACCGCCCGTTGTGATGACGAATCATTTCCCACATAACCAGCACGTGGCCTCGAGCTCCTCAAATGCCGAAAATGTGACCGGTTGGATTCAAAACCCGTCGTCGCAAGACGATGACCGTTTGTGTATCAATATGGTCAATTCTCAGGTTAATGTAGCCACACCTGATCCCGCGATTATAGTTCTTCACAGGCTATACTTGGTCTAGAATCTCCTCCTCCTCCTCTGGAGATGAATTTACAGATCGAAAAACTAGAGCCAACACCTCGTATTTCGAAAGGAGTACTCAAGCGCTCTACCCACAACCCAAATGCTAGAGCCGCCCAAAATTACTCTATTGTCGAGGATCTGGGTCAAACCCCTTGTGTGATGTCGGCTCTAGAGGTACTCCAAACGTGTCCTTCACAGAGGAATGCCTTTCTATCTACGTTAGGATCTCTAGACGCCAGTGGCTCGAAAATTATCAAGTTTGACGTCATGGATGTGAAGCCTCACTTGCCTTACCATGTGGCATTCCAAATCCATGTGGGGTACTCAAAGTATACCATCAAACGTGCGGTTGCTAATGAAGGCACTACTACATGTGTGATGTCCCTGATCTTTTGGAAAGCTCTTGGCTCTCCGACTCTCTCTCAATCCTTGACCATGTTGACTGATTTTGATGGTAGTTCCTTCCGCCCTCACGGTATTCTTCCTGCTTTTCCAATCCAATTAGGTGGGAATAAAGTAGAGGTGGATGTTGAGCTAGTTGATGCGCCTCTCGATTATAACTTTTTACTAGGACACAATTGAACTTATGCTATGACTGTCGTCGTATCGTCCCTCTTCCACACTCTTTGTTTTCCACTCGATGGGAAGATCGTGATGGTCGACCAGTTATCCTTTGCCTATGCTATCCCCAATGCATCAGTTGGACCGTAGATCCCTATGGTCGAAAATTCTCATCCGACAATTGAGAATATCGGTGTCGAAATGTATTCATCCCTTATGGGCACCTTTGACTTCATGGCACTGATTCACCATGTTTACACCATGTCCAGTAGGCTCTTTTCATCAGAGAGGTCTGTTCCTTTCCACACTTCCTATTTTAAATATCCTTGGACCCTACCTTCCTCAACTTCATCTTGTGAGGGTCAATCGCATGCTATAATGGACATGCCACTATTGGAAATGGAGATTGTGTATCAAGTTGTTCTTGACTCTTTTTTCGATCCTGATCCTATTACCTCACTGAGGGACGAGGAGGATCTTGTTCTTAAGCCTGCGTGGGCCACTTCGTTGTCTTGTTCACATGACTTCCTTGATGAGACTTTTCCCTCAGACGAAGCCATCACTGAAGCCATGAATGGTTCTAAAAAACCTTGGGATGATATGCATCATCACTCTTATTTTCTCCCAGAGCTTGCTAGAATCGAACAAGATGACTTTTGATCTACTTTGAACGAGATAGTCGGTCACACCGTAGTTCCACTTGATATGCACGACATTTATGCTAAAGGAAATATGGCGAGTATCTCTACTACCCTCATGATCGATATCTCTTGTACCCCTGGAAAGATTGAAAACACACATATCGGTGCAGATTGTTCGCCAGAAGAAATCTTGATCTACACCAAACTCTTCAAGGAATTCCGAGATGTATTTGCTTGGTCATATGAAGAGATGCCAGGAATCAACCCTCATATTGTCGAGCATGAGATTAGAACTTATATGGATGCTAAGCCTGTTCAACAATGTCTTAGAGTTGTCAATCCCCGGAAGGCCCCTACTATTAAGGCAGAGGTAGAGAAACTAATTAATGTTGGCTTTATCTACCCGATTCCCTTGAATTAATAGGTATCCAATCCTGTTCCTGTGAATAATAAGTAAGGAACCATTCGTGTATGCATGGAATTTTGTGACCTGAACAAACCCTGTCCTAAAGACAACTTCTCGACACCTTTCATCGATCAGATTCTCGATGAGTGTGTGGGAAGCGAAGTGTTTTCTTTCATGGATGGATTTTCAAGGTATAACCAAATTAAAATTAAACCCGAGGATCAACACAAGACAACATTTATCTTTCCTTGGGGTACTTTATCATACCGAAAAATGCCTTTCATCCTTAAAAACGCCAGAGCAACCTTCCAACGTGCCATGACCTTCGCATTCCATGATCTTAAGCATATAGTCAAATATTACCTTGACGATCTTGCTGCTCACTCTCATAAGAGAGCAGATCATTCTAAGCACATTCAACTAGTTTTTGAATGATGTCGTTATTATAGAATCCGGTTGAACCCTCATAAATGAATATTTTGCATTAGGTCTAGTCGTCTTTTGGTATTTCTAGTTTTTGAGACCGCCATCATGGTAGATCCATTAAAGGTTTAGGCAATACTTCGGTTGCCTCCCCCGTGCACTATTCGACAACTTCAAGGTTTAAAGGGGAAAGCCAACTTTTTACGTCAGATTATAGTAAACTATGCCAATATCACTAAGGGTTTCATGCATCTTTTGAAGAAGGAAACCCCTTTTATCTGGGATGAGCAAGCCCAGGAGTCCTTCAATTATTTGAAGAAAGCCTTGGTATCGACACCTCTACTAAAGTCTCCTGACTACAGTAGGGATTACTTGCTTTATATCATCATGTACGAGGAGACGATTGGTATGATTCTGGTTCAGGAGGATGATGAGCTCCATGAGCACGTCATCTACTAACTTAGTCAAAACTTAGTTGGCCCTGAGCTCAAGTATTCTCACGTTGAAAAGATAGCTTTGGTTTCCATTCACGCAGTCCAACGTTTACACCATTATATGTTTCTTTGCAAGACTACTATGGTTTTTGATTTCAGTCCATTTAAATACGTCCTTACCAGGTGTATCATAGGGGGAAAATATAATAAATGGATTTTCATTTTACAAGAATTTGATCTCGATTTTGCTTCTACAAAATCAAAGAAATCACTAGTCTTCGCGGAGTTAATATCCGACTTTCCACAACTAGATGAGGATGTTATCCATGTTGATTCATTTGTGGACGAACACATTTTCCTTGTCTCGTCGTCTGACCCCTAGTATGGAGACATTGTTCTCTATATTCAAACTTTGAAGTTCCCTCGGCATCTCTCGCAAGATGACCAATGGCGTGTACAATACCAAGCTAAGAATTACACTATCGTCAGTGACACTTTGTATCGCCGAGGAATAGACAATATCTTGTGTCGTTGTTTAACTCATGAGGAAGTCAAGTCAGTTCTAAACAATTTCCATAGTGGGGCTTGTGGTGGTCATCTATTCGGGCTTGCGACAACCCATAAAATTTTGTGAGCCGATTATTTTTGGTCATCTATCTTTAAGGATTGTGTTGAAGTGGTTAAGAAGTGTCACCCCTGCCAGGTGTTCACTTGGAAAATGTGCTCACATCCAGCCCCTCTTCACCCAGTCATTATCGTCGGTCCCTTCACCAAGTGGAGGGTGGACTTCATGGATTGCGACCCAACTTCAGCTGGGGGGAATCAACATATTATCGTGGTCGTCGACTACTTTAATAAGTGGGTCGAAGCCATGCCTACAGTTAAATCTGACGAGAATACTGTCACCTTCTTCATATTCAATCAAATTATCGCCTGGTTCGGTATCCTGAGTGAGATTGTCACTGATCATGGCAGTCACTTTCCGAATGAAATGATGGAAGAGATAGAATCCAAGTTGGGGTTTAAGCATGGTCATTCTCCCCCTTACTACCCCCAGGAAAATGGATAAGTAGAGGCTATCAACAAGTCTCTCAAGACCATTTTGCAGAAAACTGTCAGCCATAGTAAGTCTGACTGGCACATTATGCTATATCCCGCACTCTGGGCATACCAAACCTCGGTCAAGAATGCCACTGGATTTTCCCCTTTCTAATTAGTACATAGTGTGGATTCGATATTACCTATTGAATGCAAAATTCCTTCTCTTAAGTTGGCAGTCGCACTCTTCCCTGACACTTCCGATCTCGAGTGACGCCTAGTACACCTAGAGATTCTTGACGAGTAGCGTTGAGATGCCTCTACAACTATCGAGGTGAACAAAATACGTTTCAAGGTCCAGTACGATAAGTCTATCTATCCTTGGTTTTACACTGAGGGTGACTTGGTCCTCTTATATGATTAAGCCAAAGAATCGTTGGGGGAAGAAAAGTTTAAACCCATGTGGCACGGTCCCTATATCGTGTGATGCATCTTAGAAAAAGGAGCCTATGAGTTAGAATATTATGAAGGGAATATGTTGTCCGAGCCCATGAATGGGCTCTACTTGAAAAGATATTACGCTTGAGCCCCAAGCTTGGGCGTAACTCTTTGTATACTAATGTAATTTAGTGTATATATATTTTCCTTTTCTTTTTCTCTTCATCTTGCTTATCGAGTTTTCCCTTGGTTGGCAGATGTCAACGGAGTCTTCGGTCTACTTAGGATTCGCAGACGGATCCAGTCGTCATACATGGAACTTGGCTTCCCCCGCTTGGGTGGTTTACTCACCCGAGGGTCTACAGGTGTCTTCAGGTGGCGTATGCCTAGGGCCATCCACAAATAATGTGTCTAAATATAGCGTCGTTATAGAACTTTTGCGCAATGTTATCTCACATGGTATTCTCTCTTTAGGAGTTCGCCTGGATTCCCAGTTAGTATTATGTCAGTTGAACGACAGTTACCGCATGCGAGATCCTAATTTACTCCGACAATTCCTATGGGTACGTCTTTTAGAACGATAGTTTGATTTTATTACTTATTATCACATACCTAGGCGTTCTAATTATGTATCTGATGCTTATGCTAATTTCGTTTTAGATTTCCATTTGTCACATAACTAAAGCAAAGAAAATAATCTCATCAATGTACACATTGTAATATAAGTAAAGCCGAAGATCCCTGTTTTATATATATTTCAAAAAATATGATGTTTATAGTACAAAATTGGGGCCAACACCCTCAATACACATATACAGTCGATAATACAAGATCCACGACATCTATGCCTATGGTGCCAGATGTGTTTCATGATAACAAACTAAAGCGTTTGCAAGACACCAAAAGAGTCGCACCCAAGCTCTGGGAACACCGACTACTTGTCGTTGCATGACCTCCGACAGATCCTCTACCTTAACCATCAGAATCGTATTTGTTAAACGAGACAGGTTTCCCTGCACATTTTGAAGGATTATCTCTGATTCTCCTCCCGCCGCCTCATCTCCCCAGTGCCTCCGACGATATCGGGGAAGCCCGTCCGACCATCGCAGACCTACGTCTGCGTCACACAAGTGTCTAGTTAGTACTTAAGCATCATCCAAAAATATTTTTGTTTTACTATACAAAAATACAAAAAAATGAAATATTTAAAAACATTGACATACCTATGTCCCTGTAGGTGGTCCTTGGTGGCAATGGCATGTCAGGGTTCCCTCTAAAGTCGTTCCTTGCATAGGGGTAGTCATCCAGAGAAATGACCTGTCACCTCCACTAGTAGAAGAAATCATCGTTGTAGGGTGTGGGCACCCTACCTCCCCCATGTCGTCTCATTACCTTGGTCCACCGTATCATGGCTAGATCACGAGGTCATCTCGGAATGATCTTGAATCTAGGTCCCAAACCTGGGACCCGCTCGAAGAAAAAGATACATAAGATAGAGTCAAACCCGAAGTTCCTCTTATCACCCTATTTGCACTATGTCAACTTGTTCTTCATATTAGTCAGTAGTGAGGTACACCAATCATATATTGTGGGTATCAAGCACTCTATAGAATACAACATGAGCAGCCTCGATGCCTAGTGCAATGAAGCCGATCTTGTGATCCTGGTCAAAACGAGGACAACAATCTTGAGGCTGAGATTGTTTATCACCCCGATGGGGAGTTGAATCTTGACATTCTCAGTCCCTGCTACATAGTGAGTGTCTATGTACTCCTCTATCTTCATCGTGCTGCCAGCTCCTCGGGCTTTGAGGTTTGCCACCTCACCCCGACGCAATAACCCAGTCAAAAAGTATATATCCTCTACTTCAATCCTCAATGGTTTCCCATCGAGGTTGAAGCTCTCACTGTTAGGATCCAATATTCCACAAACAGCTCAAGAAACCTCACCCGGGCCCTCATCCCTTTGAGTGCCCCAAATTTATACAAGCCGCATCTTTTCAAGGCCATTTGGGACTCGAGATCTCTTTCCACAACAACATCTACCTCCTCATGTTTCCTTTCCCTCCATTCTAGCACCATCCTACCAAATAAAAATCAATTTTTGAGTTAGCAACCATAGAAAACCTTGTTTACGGACTTGTACACGGGCTACAACAATCACAATCGCATATAGGGCTGAGTACACATGTCCTGTATTTTACACAGTCGCGTATAGGGTTGAGTACACATGTCCTATATTTTACACAGTCGCATATAACCTCACGTATATGCGACCCGATGAATGGTAGCCTGCGTACACCAAAATACTCAATTTGTGCCCTAATTTACTCAAATTTTGAAACCTAATTTAAAAATCTAATTCACTAGAAAGGAAGAGGAGGGGAAGAGAAGTTACCTGGTCCAGACGGTCTCTAATTTCTTCACCCGATGCTACCACAATCACCAGTTGAAGATCAAAGGTAATTTGGTCCAATTTTCACTATTTGGGTAAAAAGTCAAAATGACATAGTAATTTGTGGTTTTGTTACTATTTATAGCAGTTTTTACCCACTTTCTATAGTTTCGAGTCATTTTTTCTCCTAATGGACTAATACAACAGTGGATTGAGTTGTTTTTTGTACTTTTCACCAGGGATTCTTGCAAATTTCAACATTATGTTGACCGTTCGTAACCACGGGCAGGTATTTTTGCTACCCAACATATAGGATAGGTATCCATTCCACCATGCACTTTTTCATTGTCCTATAATTGTCATTCATATGCCTTAAGTACGAACCGATTTGTTGTGACATAGAACCTTCCATCTGCTATACGACGTGTCGTTATCAAGTGGTAGAGACTTACCAAACATGGGTACCCTAGTTAGATCCTCTGCTTCATTTGGTGCCCATGTAGAGATTTTTTCCATACGACTGGGAGTCCCTTATAGCTAATACGTCACTTTATGTTGAGACTCATTTCTCACTTATAAACATGCTTCCCTATACCTAGAGGAATCCCAACCGAGTTTAATTTAATCTCTTTTCCAACTCGTCTTCAAAAAGAAAAAAGATTTCCGAGTGAACTTGTCTCTTTCACACTCATAAATTGGATTGGAAAGGACGTCTATTTGGTATAATTTTATCCCTTTTTTCACACCAAGTACACTAAGATCATGAAAAATGACATTTTTTTGGCGTTAAGTTGTGATTGCATCTCATGGCCTTGCTTGCAGTATTGAGCCTATAGTTGGTTCTCGCTTTGCATTATAAATCATTTTCCTCAGCAGTTTTGCATCCTCAACCAAGCAGAGCCTCATTTATATCCTTCGCAATTTGACACCCTATACCCAGGAGGGAACATTCCCCCGAGTGTCCATCTCCCGCATGCACCTCCTTGCATTGAGCATAGGTATGTTCCACTGTTGGAACTAGTTTTTCTTACTTGCGACACTCGTTTCCTCCTCTGTATCATAACATTCATTTGACTATGAAAAACAAAAAAAGACGGGCGAAAAGGGAGTATTATCTTATATTGGTAGCAGTCATGTCGACTTGAACATAGCACAAAGTTATTGAGTCAATCCGTCATCATAATTTTGGGTTTAGCATGGCCTTAGGAATATGAGCTCGTTACATAGAGTTTTCTCCATCGACTAGTTACTCTTCCAGTCCCTATGGAGAATTTCATTGATGCCTCCTACATCTCATGGTTTCATCATTGATTCTATACTGTCGGAGTCTTTCATATGTCTCATTCTCTTGTTCAAAGGAATTATATCAACCCCCGTCGGCCATTTCTCGGAACTCTTGACTTTGCATGTCAGCCATACCCTCAGTCTGTCTCAGAATCACATGATGTTGTAATCCTATCACGCACCTTGGTCCTACTTTCATCATTGGTAGGTAACCTTGAACCCAACAATCGACATTTTATCATTGGTCATTGACTGGGTGGTTTTCTTTATGTTCGATGACAAGACATCTATTCACACAATGGGATTCATGCAGTGTCTTGGATGCCATTAGCCTTATTGGTGGTTTCCTCGCCTTTTTCAGTAGTTTTCCTCATTGGCTTCTATTCAGAGAGTCTTTTTCGTGTACTGCTTGCACTTGGCACATGAGAAAGATGCACAGGTTCATTGGTTCGTGAACATGTTCTTCATCCGATTTCCTCCAAATAATGAAGCTCCTGCTTTGTACCTCGTGCTGAATGATGAGAGATGCCTTAATGCTCTCCTTTTAACGGGTCTCCTTCCATCGACTTCACCTCATCTATTCTGGAAACGAGACCTAGAGTCATATGAGTACCTTGAGGCTTGCAATCATTAGTGGTAGTTTCTCTCTCCATCGACAGTTGGGAATACATCAATGTCTCTTGATCGATGGATTCTACAAGTGTTCGACCCCAAATTTTTTTTTTTCACACTTGTAAGAATGTACCCGGTGCCTTGATACCTACTTTCATCATCGGTAGGTTGTCTCGCGTTTGTTAATGGTATACCTCAATGATCGATAATAAAACGATGTCTCATTGTGTTCGATCTCAACTCCTTTATTCACATGATGTAGACTTGCACCTTTGGTGGATTGTGTAGAAGACTTGAAGACATCAATATGTGGCCACAACTTTCCTGAGTTGTTGATTTCTTTTCATTGGACCAATACCTATATGACTTCAGTGATCATGGGAGATTAGATTGTACTCCATTGTATATAGATATCTTCAGATTGATTTTGAGACTAGTTCTACTGGGCCTTGTTTGTGACTATGACAACCTTTGGCATGTAACCACACTTGTATTTTCCTATTTATGGCCATGGATAGTTGTTTGGTATATTTTCACATGGATCTGTAGTGTAATTCAAATTGGCAGCCATGTATGCAAAGTCAGTATAGAATGTAATGAGCAACTAGTTCTTCCAGCTAGTTCCCCATCACTCCACTTCTAGGTTTTTATAATGTATTTTTGCCATCACAGATACTCCTCTGACCTCACACATTAGGGGGCATCTGTTATATCAAGATTTTCCTCACCCTATGCAATCTTGCAAAGAAGGCCTTTTTCCATTTCCCTATGCAGAATTTCCATCCCTTTTTGCAAATCCCAGAGCTAAAAATACATTTTTTCCACATGTACACACCTTGCCTACTATACAACATGCGTATATACAAGCTGTACCACTATAACCTGCGTACATCAGGATTTGTGCCCCAGAATGAAAAATGGTGTCGGGTTTCCATGTCATGATAGGAGATCAATGATCCTTGGCCTTCCATATATTGGAAACGTTCCAACTCGGCCCTTCGGTTCCATTTGAAGGCTATAAATGGGCCAATTCCGAGCTATGGAAAAGAAAGGAGAAAGAATTCAACTTTGAGAGCAAAGTTACTCTGGAGAAATTATTCACTTCATATTGAGTCAGCATCCCTTTGTCCTTTAAGTCTGAACACGGTGTTCAACCCCCAAGCTCTTCCCTTATTGATTGAGAACTTCATTGTCTCTCTTCTATGAGCTTGCCTTTGGTGGAGGATTGAAGTGGTGGAGGCCCAGCTGGAAGGAACTTAGTTTCTCGGTTCTGAACCGTGCCGACATGGAAGTCTGTAACTTTTTCACTTTTGTTGATCATATATTAATAGAAATATCTTTTCCCGTCCAATTGATAATTATTATTCCATGGGTGTATTTGTTATGTATATTAATGGATTATGCTATTGAATGTGCTAACATCATATATTATCACCATATGCTTGTTCTGTTTGGTTGTTGAGGACTAGTTGCAGGTATATTGCTTTGGGTCAATTTCTCAACGATGGACTTCATTGAACATCTGGACGAGGTAGGCCTTTTATCTTGTCTTTCTAGCATATTTGTTTATATAACATACTTGAGAATAGAGTTGATTTCTGCAGTCATTTCCATCTATTGTGGTTTACCCCTAGCCATAGAGATATTTTTCTCATAACAGTCGAGACATTTGAGCTTGTGTTGTTACTTCTTTGTTTATACTCCCGACTTGATAATTCCATCGGGCCTTTTGAGAAGTTGCCTCTTTAGGTCTTTTTGTGGATTACTCCTTAATTATTAGCCAACTTTGCATCGATATGTGTGTTTCTGACCTGGAGTATTCTTTAAGCTTCAACTATGGATCAAAATGGACAAAGAAAGAAAAATGTAAGGAAATCAAAATGCAGTAGAAGAGTAAAAAATGATGAAAGACCAAGAAGTCGAAAACAAAAAGAAAGTAGTACTCTAAAAATGTCAAAAATTTAAAAAAAATGTGTTAGAGTACTCAACGAGGTGGTGATGTGAAGCGGCATGCAGATGTCTATTTACATGTCTATTCTTGTAATAGACTGACTTGGTAGAACATTATGCCTTAAGTTTTCTTTGTTTCATATGCATCTAAGAAGGGTATATTATTATTCTCCTCGACCTCAATTGTAAATTTGATATCTTTCATCAATGTAGATTGAGGTGTTAGATAAATTTGTTAAGTTTTTTTTCCATGTGTCCACATTGCAAAGATCTGAATTGGATGTGACCTACCAACACTGGTAGTTTGTTAATAAAAAAAATTGCTATCTTTTCTATTGGATAATTAATTGTATTCACAATGAGTTTGAGGTGGATACCTTCCTTGTGTATTTTTGGGAGTCCATAGATCTTTCGGATAACCATTTTCCTTGATATGAGCTTATCCTTAGTGTATGAGAAGATACATTGAATTTTGGACAAATATTTATAATTATATGATATTGAATTTTGGACTAATATTCATAATTATATGATATTTTTATAGATAACTTTTTCTATTAAAAACCCAAAAAGATTAAAAACATTAAATATGGAAAACAAATTAAAGATGTTTAAATATGACAAAATTTAATCTAATGTTCGTATTCTAATGATATAAGTGGCCTTATCTTGTGAAAAAGAAATTATATATATAGTTTGATATAAGTGGCCTTATCTTGTGAAAAAGAAATTATATATATATATATATATAATTTGATATAAGTGGCCTTATCTTGTGAAAAAGAAATTATATATATAATTCTAATTCTAATATATAAGTGGCCTTATCTTGTGAAAAAGAAATTATATATATATAGTTTAGTTGTTCTAGGATAGATTCGATTACATAAATGGAAATGGAATTTTTTTCCCATATAAATTTATAAATGGCTCAATAGTTCTCCTTAGTGCGTTATTAATCTGATTAATATACAATAACTCAATGATTAAGGTCGGCTTGAGTTATATATTGAAAAGTTTGAAAAGTTTTGAGGAGGTTAAATTGATTTTTAATATGATTCACAACAAGTTTCCAAGCTTCCTTCAATTTTAAACCGTCTTCCAAGTTTTCTTCCATTTTAAACCATGTTCACTATTGATATTGTTATCAAATCTTTTTAGGGCATTTCATATTTCATATTTTTTTTGGTAGTGATAAGGGATTTTAGCTAATACCTTGAATTCTCTAAACATATGTGGTGATTAAAGGGGTGAGAGTGTTGAACAATTGTTTGATCCTTCCATGTTGTATATGTGTTTTGTATCTTTTTAACTTGGTTTTTTTTAGAAAGATATTCTTATACTTCTTCTTCCTAGGATTTTGGCAATTTTGTCACTAATATCTAGGTTGTATAGGAGATTGGCTCTTGGATTATCTTCTTCTGAAGTGTGTTTTCTATTTCTTTCTTTTCGAGCCTTCTTGATTGTTTTATAAATTTATTTTCCCTTGTAACCATTAATTTTACGGACCTTTGTAAGGTGATTGATCATCTAAGTAGTCCCCATCTAAAACTCTTATATGTGAGGTGGCTAAGGTCTTGATGATATAGATCTTTGATCTTTTGATTAAGGTCTTGATGATATAGATCTTCGATCTTTTGTGCAGGATGGTGATGTGACTCAACATGCACATATCTTTTGTGTGGATTTCTTTTATAATGTATACCTAATACCCATCTTGTTTTTGTGGTAAGCACATCAATGAAGGAAAACACATATTTTCTTCTTTTTCCACACTAAATTTTATACATAGACTCGTTATATGAAAATGATATTATTTAAATATATAAATACATTTAGTAAAAAAATAAATGTAAAATATAAGGTTATAAATAGATTGTCATTATTATATTACATAATGGAATGCAATTTTTTTATATAATTTTATTGATGATGGTATGTAATTTTTTTATATAAATTTATTGATGATGGTGATGAATATCTCATAAGAGTTCGTAACAAGAGATTACTTGTTTTTTTTTTAAATGTTATTTCAATATTTGAAAAGTATTAAAAAATCATTTCAAGCTAAATTTTTTTATGATGATTTAAAAGATTATATATATATATATATATATTTTAGCTAATTTTAAAAACATTATATCAATAACATAAACTCAGCTTTCTAGGTTCTTCAAGGCTGGCGGCTTGCATCGAAATTCCATTTATATGAAAGTTAAATCACATTGCTTTCCTTTGGCTGCCGGGCGCCTCGCAAATGTCGACCATGCCTATATTGAGAATTGAGCCTCAATGAAGAAAGATATTATTCCATTAAAAAATTTAAATGCGTGATACAGGAAAGAATACGGGAAGCAACTTTCGATTTGCGTTGGGAAATGAAATACGAAGCATAGAGTAAACCACAATGATGCTACTGCTGAATTGAGACGATCTCAGTCAGAGAGCCAACTACTTCTTCCCTACGGCTTATTACACTTGGAACAGGGCAGCTCAATTTCCCGAATGGAGGAAATTAGAGCCAACTACTTCTTCCCTACGGCTTATTACACTTAGAACAGGGCAGCTCAATTTCCCGAATGGAGGAAATTATTTTATTGACATGCCAAGGTTGTCGAACAACAATTCTGAGAACCATTAATTCCCCTTCTTCCAAAATGAAAAGGGGAGAGACTTATGATACATGGAATACACCAGTGAAACTGTTCGTTCAGCTGTCCTCTGTCATATTGATATAAATTGTCAGAGCTCCAAAAATATTGTTTCTCAGAAGATCTAAAAACACTTTTTGTGCACCAGAGAAGAGCCAGCCTCTTGGTACTCCTCTTTGGTAATCCACATCTGCACAACATGAAATGTGAAATCAATTATAAAATTGAATATCCATAGATGGATATAGAAAAATACAGAAGAGACGTTAATGCTCAGTACTAGTCAGTGATTTACCCGTTGGAAAGTGGAGAGGGATGCCAAGATGGAACCACCAATCCATACACTGTACTTTCTCTCTGGAGGGGCAACCACTTTGATCTTAACAGCCGAGGTGGGAGCTAGAGCACTGAGTTCCTTGGCAAGACGGACGGCAAAGCCGGGGAGGATGGTTGTGCCTCCGCTCAGGACTACGTTTCCATACAAATCCCTTCTGATGTCAAGGTCACATTTTCTAATAGACCTGTAAATGGATTCATGAACGCCGGGAGCTTCCATTCCAATGATGCTTGGGTTGAAGAGCACCTCTGGACACCTGAATCTTTCTTCTCCAATAGTGACGACTTGCCCATCTGGGAGCTCGTAGGATCTCTCCAAAATGGAGCACTCGCTTGCAGTGAGCATTTCCTGTTCCAAGTCTATGGCAACATAGGCCAGTTTTTCTTTGATGTCCCTCACAAGTTCTCGCTCTGCCGAGGTTGTGAAGGAGTAGCCTCTCTCCATCAACAGCCTGGTCATTGCATCTGTCAGATCCCTGCCTGCCAAGTCTAGCCTGTGAATGGCGTGTGGAAGAGCGTAGCCTTCATAGATTGGGACAATATGCGTCACGCCATCTCCGGAATCCAGTACAATTCCTGAAATGTTTGACATCGAAACCCTCAACTTAATCTGGAGTCCATGGACAACTCAAAGAATAATGACTTCACGGTGATGCATCATCTACAAAATTCACATAATTACGTCCTATTTCCCTCGGCATGATCTGACGGATATTCACATCCCAAATCCCCGCCCGTGGGAAATGTTTTGGCTTAATCGCAGGCTTGAAGAGGGAATTGAAAAGAACCCGTGCCTTGAATTATAAAATTCCTTTGAAGAATGTTCTAGGTTTTTGAATTCTCTGTTTTTTAGTTCTTTTCGCAAAATTCAATTTAACAAAATGAAAATGCCACTATGCAATTGTGAATGGACTTTTACGAAATATGTTGCATTTTGTAAGAAGATCAATTTGAAACAGGCTTAAATTCTCATACCTATAGAGTCTGTGAATGGAACTTTACGAAATATGTTGCATTTTGTAAGAAGAGCAATTTGAAACAGGCTTAAATTCTCATACCTGTAGTTCGCCCGCTCGCATACAGTGAAAGCACAGCCTGTATGGCAATATATGTTGCGGGAGTATTGAATGTCTCAAACATGATTTCCACCATTTTTTCCCTATTGATCTTAGGATTGAGAGGAGCTTCGGTCAGAAGAATGGGATGTTCTTCTGGAGAAACACGAAGCTCGTTATCAAATGTATAATGCCAGAGTTTCTCCATATCCTCCCAATTTGTGACAATCCCATGCCTTACAGGATACTTCAATGTGAGGACTCCTCTTTTGGACTGAGCTTCATCACCAACATAGACTTCCTTTTGCTCCATTCCCACCATCACCGCCCTACTCCTTGGCCGACCCACAATGCTCGGGAAAACGACTTTGGGGGCGTCGTCTCCGGCAAAGCCAGCCTGCCATGAGAACGAAAGGAGAAATAAATAAAATCTTCAAAGCAATTTTCCTCCATATTTTCGAGATATATTGGGATTTGCAAGGACCCAAAATTGTGCTAAAACACTTCACAGTCCAACTAGAAAAAGATAAGGAAAGCAGCAGATTACACCGACAATGTCCAGAAATTCTAATTGGAGGAAGGTGAAGAAAACGAAAGGAACGTGTATTTCGTGCTTTAAAATACTCTTTGAATCTTAGACATACTATAGGTTTAAGCGTTTTCAGCATTACAGGCACTGTGCATATTGATACGAAATTTGTACAGCAGAAAAAGGATTCCGTTTTGATGAATGAACCTTTCTTTGTTAAAAGTAATTAGTAACATAGCAAGAAGAAAGCCAGAGATTGATTCTTCCTGCCGATTTTCAAGTGACAAGAACCGTTTTACATTACCTTCACCGTGCCCGATCCATTGTCGCAAACAATTGCCGGAACATCTTCTAATTCCGCCATTTTCGAAAGAATCCACAGCACAGTTTTTCGTACCTGTTCTGAAATCAAATCTGAAATTATAGAATTGAAAAATTTACGCTGGCCCCCGCGTTTCGAGAGAGCAGAAACTCAAGCCTGAAACAGGAAAAGCAAAATAAAGATACAAGAATGCCTAGTCAAGTCTGAACATTTATAAGGGGGGATTTAAAGCGCAAAATAAAGATACAAAAATGCCTAGTCAAGTCTGAACATTTATAAGGGGGGATTTAAAGCAGTGATGCTTGCAAAAATAAAGTTTGATTAAATATACGGTAAAGAATAATTGCACACCAAGAAGCTGGCAGAATAATTGCACACCAAGAAGCTGGCAGATGCCGTCGGAAAGATAAAGCCTTTCGTTTAAAGGAAATGAGGCGATGAAAGGAATAAAGTGACGCAGAAATTCTTGACTTACAGAACTGGATTTTGGTCATAACACGGAGAAAAAGCAGGGTGGAATCTGTATTCCATTAGCGTCGATGGCTTTAATGAATGCCACGGTACTTCAGTCGATTCGGAGTATAATGACACAGTTTGGTTGAATCACTGAGCGTGAGATAGATGATCTTTTCCAGTTATTTTGTTTTAGAGACCATTTGTTGGTGGTGAGAAACAATGATTCAAATGATGCGGTGCATGAATTCGACAATGAAGAATATGAAACTCAAATATTCAAACAAATGCAACTCAAATATTCAAACAAATGCATGTTATATAGGTTAGTTTGAGTGATTGAAAGATGTGGTTTACAAACCAGAGATTAAGTATATTCTCATATATATATGGTAAAGATTGTTAAGTCTTACTTGATGTCCCTAGGCTGTTTACCTTCGGTATTATCCTTGAATTGAAAAGAAATCCTTGAATTGAAAAGAAATACATGGAATGTGTATTTCATCTAAAAAGAAATTTTCAAGCGGATCAATATGAATCACGGTTCAAACCTCTCACTCTTTCACTTCCCAGCTGCACCAGGATTACATTGAAGAATAATAATTTATGAATTTATATGGCCTCACTTGTCACCTTAAGCTACTTGTACATCAGGAATTAACGATTTGAGGCAACACAAAGCTACAGTAAGAGCATTTTCTTGATGAAATAGGGAGAACCTTCCAAGGAACATAGGGGATTCATTCTACACCCAGGAGAGAGCTGGAGCCTTCTGCTAGAGGAGCACAAATCTTCTTCAAGCCTCCAAGGTAGTCATTTTCTTCAGGAGCTCACCAGCATGGATCTTCTCATCGCAGTCTTCTATTTGCTTTTGGTGTAACTTTTAAGTCTTGTATCAGAACTGTCACTGTCCCAGGCATTAACTCTCGATATTTTACTCTATTACTGTATTTAGATCTTAGAGTTTCAGTAGCATTGAGTTGCACACTATTGGAAGTTATCAACGCTGGAGGCTACTGATATGATCTGTTATTTTCCTGTTGAGCTGATAACGGCTCTTGTTGTATTGCACAATAATTTTAGGACTCAGATCATATGAGATAATCTTTAGGGCCCCTCCATTTTTAAGAGGCAAGCCATCTAGTATGTTTCACGGTGTATGTGAAATGCTCCCTTGTGAATGAAAAGTGGAGCTCAATTTGGGACGTTGAAGCTTCACATCTATACTGCATGACTGCTCTGCTAGTCAAATGATGATATGTTTTCCTCAGCTAAGTGATTTAGGACTGTGGTAATGCAGAGATCCTGAGAAACCCCTCTTACCTCCACCAAAAGATATTCCAGATCTATTTTTATTTTGATAGGAGCTACCCCTCTCATGATCTATTGGTAAAATCCTCTTTGAACATTTTCTACTCTTTCACTTCTGCAATTTTATTTTGAATTTCAATAACCAATCCTCAGTTTCTAATCTCCTTAATATCAATCTTTCAAGTCTTTAGAGAAGCTCATTGATGTTTAATTGCACTTGATTCTCCTGTGATCTCCTAACTTAGTCATTGATTAACCTAACCTAGTCATGGGTTTACCACATGATTTAGCTTAGTTTACTGCCTATTGGCTTCTCTAGTTAAATCCTAATTATAGGATCACTGCACTCCATTATGCACAGCATTGTATGGTTGAATCCTAGATAAGCACATAGTTTAATACAATGGATTTTTTCCTTGCTGATATGAAGCGATGGTGAGGATGATTCTTGGATTAAAAATCTTACAAGTTACATCAACTACATAAGATATTATACATTTATTATGCACTTTGTTCACTGTTTTTGATATTCCAATGAGAAGTTTGACATAGCAGATCTTAAAATCTAATGCAAAACAATAAGATTAAACTCCACTATGCAATGATTGATTAAGTTTTGATATCAAAAAATTGATAGAGACTTAGCGCATGAAAGAGTAACTACAAAAAAAAGTAGTGTTGCAATTCAAATTCTTAAAATACAGAAAACACCAATTTGTAAGCACATGCACAATAAATAATTAAACAAACACACAATGGATGAGCTGCCATAACTAATGTATTAATCAAACTTCTAATTACTTCAAGCATGTCTCAATGGGCCTTCACTGTTGTTTCCAAATGAATCAAAATATTTCTCAAAATAGTGAGATCTAAAAAGCTAAATCTAAGCTTAGCTTACAATGGGTTTTATTGGGAATGAGAAATTCGTTCCACCAATTTAACCCAGATATTGTTGCTTATTTGTTAGCTTTATTTTCCTCCTATGAGTGATAATTTTGTTGCTTATTTGTTAGCTTTATTTTCCTTTCTTCTCTCTTTTCTTCTTCTTTCTCTCTTCTCTTCTCCTCCTATGAGTGATAATCTTGTTGCTTATTTGTTAGCTTTATTTTCCTTCCTTCTGTCTTCTCTTTTTCTTTCTTTCTTCTCTTTTCCTCCTGTGAGTGATAATCTTCCTGTTCTCAATACTAGTGCATTTTCCTCCTTACTCCTTCCAATAATTAATCTTTTCCAACTTACTCTCTTAATAATTAATTAATCATTTCAAATTGATGGACCCACCCACCAACAAAATGTGCATTGAATTACAACCGGAACCTTGTAACATTAAATGTTGTATGTAATTTTGGAGTCTCCATTCTACCTTGCAATATGGTCAGCAATATACAGCCTATTACTTATCATTAAATGTTGGAATAAGCTATATATACATTATCAAATCAACTTGATACTATCTCAACATTCAATACTGCTTAACAAACTGTATATTGTTCACCCTACAACATTAAACACTATATACGAATGTTTAATGTTAAATGGCCGTCTTCCCAAGCTACTCCAACTACTCCCAATAACGGCTAGGATCTATCGAGAAGAAATGACCAGCCAGATCGAAGTTTCTGTCTCTCCTGTTTGGCAATGCTACCACGAAAATACGCACGCTGTTTTCGAAGTTCAAGAGGGAGTTTCACCGAGACTCAGGATGATGTTTTCACATCAAAATTTTATACTAAGAAAAGAAGTGCTTTAGTGATTACAAAATTTAATAAATCTTGTGAATTTTATATTTTATAAACATGAGTAGTTGTTTTTTTTTTAAATGTAGAGATGAAAATTTGATATTTTACATATATTTTAAATTAAAATTTTTTAAATTTATATAATTTTTTTTGGGGAAAAACAATTTGTAAGAAATTGTATTGTATTTTTTTTAAATATTCATGTCATTTAATGTGTTAAATTTTCATTTAATTAAATATTTGTCTTTGTAAATTTCAATTTTTTTTCTTTTGTATCTAAGGGAATCTGTAGATAACTGCTGGGTCGAACGCCTTAACAATACGTTTGCTGACCACTAGACAGCACCCCTGTTAGCTTTTGCAAATTTCAAGTTAACAAGATATTAATTTCAATGTTCAACTTTCATATATATATATATATATAACCAAAAAAGTGTATGACAATAAAGTTAATTCACTAATTATTAAGAAAGTAAATATTAATCTAGACATCATTGTTCAAATGTGAAAAAAGTCCAAATAAATGAGTTCCTTTAAAAAGGTAAAAATAAAGAAGATTGTTTGTAAGTTTATTAAAAAAATTACCTAGCTCAATCGAGGGTTTACCCCAATGGAGCCTCTCTGCTGCAACTATAACCACTCGAGAAATTGTACACCCCGCAAGCACCTAAATGGAGGGTTTACTTAATCCAATCAAACACATAGATCAAGGGTTTGTCACATCTATCAAAAACCCTTGATCAAGGGATTATTTAAGTGGTTGATTGAGTGATCAATTGAGTGTTTAAAATTACTTCAATTGAGGGTATGAAAACAATTTTCCATACTCTTTCTTGTCAAAAAGTGTTATCCAACTTCATGGATTTACCCTTTACATAATGGTTGCTTGATTCAATCCAACTATTTTTCTCAAATCTAAGTGGCTTCTTTTAGGTCTTACTTTCTCAATGAACCAAGTGATCTTTTGTCTTCTAACTCTAGGTTCTTCATGCAACTCTTTCCTCCAAGATTTTAACAATTTCATCCCTCTCTCACTATAGAATTTGTTGTTTTCATTCATAGTTCCCTCATTGAACTCATATAAATATGTGATGATATCCAAACCATCTTGCATTTCTAGCACATCAACGTTATTTGGAATTTTCCTGATAATCTTGTAGGGCTTTATCCTATTTATTTTCAACTTGTTATATGTGACTTCATAAGTGTTTCCTTCCTCATGTGCACTAGCACAATGTCTCCTTCCTCAAATTTTCTTTTATTTTCTCATCACCCTTCTATTTACCCTTGGCTACTTTCTTGTAGTTGTTGTTGGAATTGTTTTTGCAATTCCTATGTATTCCTGTCAAATGACTCTGCATCTGCAATGATCTTGTTGTCTTCATGCAATCTTGCTAAATGTATTATTCCTCTCAGTAACTTGCCACTTATGATTTGGGAAGGACTCTTTCTTGTAACCTTGTTCATAGAGATATTGTACACAAATTTTGCTTGCACCAACACCAAATGCCATTCTCTATTTTCTCTCCAACTCAACATCTTAATAGATTTCTAAGGCTTCAAGTAACTATTTTGGTTTGTCCATCAATCTGTGAATGGTATGTAACATTGAACCACAATCTCATGTCCAACTTCTTCCACAAAGTCCTCCAAAAATGATCAATAAACTTATTGTCCTTGTATGAGGCTATGCATTGTGGAAAAGTATGCAAACAAATGATTTCTTTAAAAAATCAACACATTGACGTTTATTGAATCACTATTTTTCTCACAAGGAATATATGTGCCACTTTTAAAAATCTATCTACAACTATGAAGACAGTCGATACATCATTGAGTTCATGGAAATCCCAACACAAACTTGATGTTGATATCTTCCCATGGGGCTTTTGGAAGTGGCAATGGCTTGTATAGTGTAGTTTTTTTATTTTTCCCCTTTGTGTGCAGACAAATTATGCAACTTTATACCCATTTCTTCACATCTTTGGCCATCCTTGGTCAATAGTAATATTATCCAACTAATGCATATGTCTTGTCCATGACAAAATGTACACTCAAACTTCTATTATGTAGAGCTTCCTTAGGAGGCTCTCCCCCATTGACCCTCTTGAAATGCACAATTGTTGATTTATAAACATAAATCTTTCTTTAATGAAGAAATCCACGAATGGAGTCTAGTCTTCACTCCATGGCTCTTTGTTGGCCTTCTACACTTCAACAAAATTTGAATCTGTCTCATATTGAATATCCATCTCTTCCAATGCTACCAGTGCCATAGTTAAGATACTTAGCAATGTTGTCCTCCTACTCAAGGCATAAGCAACCTACTTTGAATTTTCAAATCTATGCTTAGATTAACAAAAATGAGTAGTTTCGCAATAACTTTCCTTAGTTGTTTAAGCATTGTAGTGCTTGATTATCAATGTAAAGGACAAACTCTTTAGGAAGCAAGTAGTACCTCCTCTTCTTGAATGTCTAAATAATTACATAAAGAACTTGATCATATAGTGAGTTTTTCTTTTTTGAATCACCTTCTCACTAAACAATACAATTGGCTTACCCTCTTGGCTAAGCATTGCTCCAATTGTTGTTTTGTTGGCATCAGAATCCACTTGGAACACTTTTTCAAAGTCTCATAAAGCCAAGATTTCTTGATTACCTTCTTCTTCAACAATGAAAATCCTCTTTGGGCTGGTGTGTTCCATTGGAACTCACTCTTTTTCATGCATGTTGTTAGTGGTGCACATATCCCAC